>JANHFT010003852.1:72870-94521 GCA_032467955.1 Pseudoxenodon macrops
GACGCACCCAAGTTTTCACCCTCTTTTTGGGAGTAAAAAGGTGCGTCTTATACTCAGAAAAATATGGTAAATAAGAAATAAATATTTTTCTATTCCAAGAAATAGACATTTCAGAAGTTACTTACGAAAATAGATCAAACCATTGTTGTTTAGTAACAGATTCCTGGCGTAAAAGCTTCAGAACAATTGGGCGCATAAAATCCCATTTGTCTTCAAACTGAAGTGATCCTTTATTCTTTAAAGAGAGAGAGAGAGAGAGATTTTAGTTGAATAGAAGTGAGTGTTATACCTCAACCATATTCAGAAGCTTTCCCAGTGGGACTTGTTTCCAGACAACTATGTAGTGTGTGTGTGTGTGTATGAAATACATGAGTAACAATAAATAGCATGAAACAAATGAATAACAATAAACAGCTTCATATTTCAAATATGATAAATGTGCCACTGTTTACAAATATCAGGTAAGAACATTAGTTTATTTATTTATTTATTAAATTTCCCATTTCTTCTGAGTGAATAGCTCATGATTCACCAATTATGTAAAATTGGATTATCCAGGGGACATATTATTAAATCATCATGAAACATTGATAAAAGAAACAAATACTTAAAATACCATTGTAATCTTCATGAGTAGATAACAGTCTATTCTATAAAGTACAGTACTAGTTTTATATGAATCCTATATATACACATCAGCAACGTTTTGCAATCAATGATTCTGGATCCATATAAGCACAAAAGGACCTAATGTTGCATTGCTCTTAATGTAGTATGAAAAACTGCTATCTCCATATTAAAATATATGGTGAAAAGGAAAATACATGTTATATAACTGACAGCAATGATGTTTATGTATTGATACTTTGAGCTGTTCAAAGACAGAAGAGATTAATAATTGCTGCAAGATGTTGCTGTTCTATTGAAATTTTATTTTCTCGAAATATACCTTATTCTCTGCTATTTAAAAGAAGATACAATAGCACTGGGCTTCTTCAGATCAAGCATTTATTTTAAAAGGTTTCTTCATTTTGTTGTCTAGAACAATAATAAAGCTTTCTGGTAACTTTTATCCTACGTAAGACCTTGCTGGAGGTCGTCTCCATTTTCAAGAAATGTATTGTATAAACGGAAGTGCAAATACAGCCACATAGTGAAACTCTTTCAAATGTCACGATCCATGTGCGTTCATTTAGGAATCAATCCCACTGAATTCAGTAGTACTTATTGTGGCACATGTGACAGTAGGAAGAAAAGGATGCTAAGGAATCTTACATGAATAAGGCACTGTATTGGCCTCCCAGCATAACGAATACTTCTTTTCCAGTCTTTGCTACTGGCTCTTCCAGCCATGGCTTCAAATTCAGTAGGGCTGTACCAGTTCTCCCCTTGCTTAATACAACGACCTCGACCACCTAGTCCAGGATAAAACAAAGAAACAACTCCTGCTTAATAATTGTTTTATAAAAATGAGGCTCAGAAGAGTCTGCAAAAACCTTTCCCCGCAAGCGGCAGACTAATAGTTCCCTCCCCACTAAAAAAAATGCCTTCCCAATATAAACACTCTTAATGGGTTCGCAAAACGGAGCATTCACTTTCATGATGATGCAAGTGCCAATTTTCCTTCCCTTCCCATTCACAGCTAAGCACAACACTGAGATGAATAACATGCAGTCTAGAAAAGAACGTCTTCCGGGCCATTCATCCACGTTTAATTGCTAACATTGTTATTGATTTGGCCTGCTGTGTACAAATGAATTTGATATGAAACATGTACCATATACCAGTATTGAAAAGTGGGCAAATAGTTATCATTTAGATGGTCTGATGCATGCAATGAATTGTATCCAAGGTAGTATTTCCTCCCTTTACTCTCACAACAGACCAAGATGTTATCTGCATGGAATTTTGGAGGACAGGAGACCAGGGAATAATGGCAGGGAATTCTCCTTCAGTTATATTCCACATTTGCATTGCTATCAAGTTTAAAAAACAGATCCTGTCATAACTCTGAGATTAACTGTGTTTCAAATTTATGGAGAAATATCCTGGATATTGGGAAATTTTAACTCTTAGTGAAAGTCAATGTTAATCTTAGTGGGTTAACAATTTTGGTGAGTTCCTAATCACTTAGACGGATCAGAAAACTATAGGTTGACATTCCTCACCTGAACCAAGTCGGTTTTTGTACAATATCCCACTGATATTTCGACATCGCACAGGCAGTTCATTATCGTACACTGACGGGTCCCAGTTATATTTTGTTCCACCTTTTTCTTGACCAGATGTTAACTGAGTAGAGGGGGACTGAGATCCTTCAAATAAAAGTAAAGGTAACCAAGTCTTAACATACAGTTTCCATTTCTGCATTACCTTTAGAATGCCAAAACTGTGATCCTCAAAATGATAGGTAGTGAATAAAAAACCAAAGAGTACAACATATTTCTTCATAGTTAAAAGAAGAAAAATGAATATTAAATCCTCTCTAAACAACACATCAATTGTCTGATTTTTGAAATATGGAAGCCATGGAGAAAGGACCTACATTGTCATTACGTGCTATACTTTTACTATTTCCTCTCAGGAAACAATAGCACTGATACAGGAAATAACTGCATCTTATAAATTCCATGTCATCTCCATACCTCAGCCATTACTAAAGTAACACTAGATACTTACTTGTTTATTTACTTATGGGGCTTATGGACTACACTAATTAACCAACCTGAGCAGTATACAATTTCCTAGTATGTAATTGGGATTAAACATAAATATAAAACAAATTAAAAACAACACTATATATTACAATTACATAAAACTGGGAAATGCATTCAAAATAAACAACAAATAATCCATCATCTGAAGGGATTGTCATAATGACCCAGTCTCCCTGACTTGATAAAACAGCCATGTCATCATCAGATTTCATCAAAGACCAGAAGAGGGGGCAGATTACATGTCAGAGGGATACTATTCCAGAAGGCAGGGACAGTGACTGAAATGCATTGCTTGTATAATACAGAATACAAACGGCTGAGTTTGCTTACCCTGCTATACTGCAATGGTTAATGAATAGTGTCTTAATCGCTTCCATACAAGACAGAAAATGATGCGATACTATCACAACAGACCAATGAGAAGCTTGAACTACAGGACTTGCAAGGGAGGCATGGCAAATTGAAGATGCCTCTGCAAAAGCAGCGATTATGACAATAACAAGAATTGGTGAGTAATCTGGTTCTTTGGAACCTCTCCAGACAAGGAGAAGATGGAAGATTGCCCACATGTGCCCAGATAGCCGATCCTTATGAGAAGACCACAAGAGTGTGGTCTTCTGTGGGTTTGAGTGCCAGGAGACACATTAGCCATGTTTTTCATTTATATTTCATATTTCTTAACCGCCCATCACCCTCAGAGATTGCTCGCAGCTGCGACATAAAGTTTTAAAGGACATTAAGTTTGCAAGCTTTACTTTCTAATCACTTTCAGAAATTGCCTATGAACCATCTTAAACTATTAAGAGATCTTCAAAACAAAAAATTTGAAAAGTTGCCAGGTAAGTTTAATATCAATTCTGAACAAAAGAAAAATTAATTACAAACTTAAGAACTTAAAGTACTTGAAATAAACAGCAAACAGCTAGATAACCGTTTGATATGAAAAAAAAAACCAGATTAAAGGTTGAGCTAAATTTGAAGTATTAACTTTTACTATAGAATTTTAGAATTAATTATAACAAATGACTATCTTTTACAGGTACTAGATGTAGTTTGGCTATCTTGGCTGCTGTAGATCATTGGATTACAGGGCCCTCCTTTCCCACCCAAGCAATTTTGAGAAGGGGTGGAATGAAAAACAAGAAATTCTGCTAATCAAATATTAGTTTGCTTATGCAATGTTGAAAAAAAAAGTTATCAATTTATACTGCATTTCTATATGACACTTAAAAAAGGTCACATTTTACCTGTAGTAAGAGGTGCAGATGGCCCCTTCAGACCTGCACTCTCTACAATGGTGCCATCTGTGTGAACCACAATCAGAGTGGCTTTTTCAGCATTTAAGCTGTCCCCAATCTGAAGAGCTGTTCTTCCAGACTGAAATAAAAAAAATGTTTGCTAGTATAACTTAAAGAAAGGATTCTATTTTTATGTTTCTTAATACGTAAGAATTCCCAGCAAATTCGCATAGAAATATCAAGTTGCATATATTGAAGAGTACAAGAGGGAGAGGCAAATCCCTCTCCTCCACATATAAATGTATGGAGACTAACACTCTGCTTTCTTCTTTCTTGATGAAAAAAAAAGAATATATTTTTTCTTGATGAAAAAAAGAAAAGAATATTTGATCAATAGCTATAGCACCCTGTTTGATATATTACTCCAATTTTATAAGGAACCATTAAGTAACAGTGTCTGGGTACAGACAACTGCAAATAGACTTTAAACATTAATTACCGTAACTAATCTAATCTTACAGAATCACATACATATTTTTCTCAAGTTTAGATATATTTCCAGTACAGCACTCCCATAATCTTATTAAATAAATTTTATCATAAAAAATGAAATAAGGTTACACTGGCAAGATTTGTTCATAAAATCATGCTGACTTCTAATATTCTTGTTTTCAAAATGGTTATAGATTGGTTGTATTATAATTCATTTTCAAATCTTCCCAGATATTAATGCCAGACTAAATGGTGTGTAGTTCTGTCTTTTTATTCCCCTTTTGAAGATAAATATAATTGCCTTTCTTCAGTCAACTGGCACTTCACCAGTTTTATAGCATTTCTCAGAGACAACAGACATACGTTTAATCAAAACTGATATATATGGTTTCGATTCCTTGAACTCATTTAAGGTCTGAAGATATTCCTTATATTATGTAGTGAAGGCTGAGTCATACTGAAATAGAACTGCCATTGCAAGCTTTACTTATTATTTTAGTCATGCCTATGGCATTTTATACTGAATCAGATAAAACCTCCTTGCCTCAGGAAATGTAGTAATCTAGATCTTAACAGTACCAAATACAACCTCTATGTTGACTAACGTTCTGCGATAGCCATAGGAAAGGGACCCAGTGAAGATTATGGAATCAATAGAACCAGATGTAACATAAGTATTATAATATAACATTAAGTATTATATTTATAATACTTGTATAACACAATATTATAACATTAGGTGCAGCTCTGTTCTAAGTGATTGACTCCATTTAACTGGAGATATAGTATTTATTTAATTAACTAATCAAGTTTCTACACTGCCTGCATGACTCTGGATGGTTTACAAATAAAACTATACAACCATATAAAACAACATGGTTAAAAAAAACCGAATTAGAACAAAATTTAAAAAACAATAAATGAGTGAACAGTGCACAGTAAAAAAGTTAAAATGGCAGAGGGAGCACACTCTTCACACTACCAGCCGCCCCCAAGTTGTATGCCACTGTTAGAGCCCCATGCCAGTTGGCAGAGCCAGGTTTTGATGGTATTCTGGAAGGTCAAGAGAGCAAGGGCCCACCTCACCTCCAGGGGAAGGGAAAAACTGCAGAGAAGACTCTCTTCCTAGACCCCAGCAGTTGAAATTGATTGACGGAGTTGGCAACATACTCTCTCTGCCTGAATGGGTGGGATGGATCAATAAAATAGGGATAAGACTGCTCCTTAAGAAACATGGTCCCATGCCATGAAGAGCTTTTAAAGTGATAACCAACATCTTGAACTGGACTCAGAAGCAAACTAGCATCCAATGCATCTCACATAGGAGAGATGTTACATGCACAACTCTAGCAGTGGTTAAAATTGTTTGTACCACTGCATTGTACACCAGAGTAGCTTCCGAATAATCTTCAAGGGTAAGCCTACATAGGTAGCGTGCATTGCAATAGTCAATGTGCGAAATTACTAGGGCACGAGTGAGTGAAAGAGTACTTTTGTGGGCTAACAACAATAAAGAATGTCACAAGACGTCAATCCATGTTTAACTATGACTAACTAAATTAAAGATTTAGCTGGATTCATACAATATCCTTGAACTGCAAGCTAGCCAACCTTAGTAATGGCTAGCCTTCTGTGTTTGGCAAATCCAGTCATATTTATTCTGCTCATCTCCAATACAAACCTTGCCAATTCAAATCTGTGCAATTTGATTACATAATGAACCTTCATAGCTACTTACAACTCACATCTACAATAAAAACTTTTTACCACAAAGGAAGTATTGAATATGCAAAAATGAATATTGTAAGATTAAGTAAACCTGACCTTACCAATACATGTCCTGAGATTGATGCTGCATTTGCCACAGAAGTAGTGAATACATTGTCTGCAGAGGCACCCACATTGGCTACTGTTACTGTGGTTACTTCTGTAAAACATGATCCAAATATTTGCTGTGTTATCTTCCTTCAGAACTACCAAAATCCAAGAAGCAAATATACACATCTTCTGTTAAATGTTTATAGACGTTTATAGAATAATATCTTAATATTGATTCTGAGGGTTCAATTTTGCTTATCTACCTATCAATTTCCATTATTTATATACTGATTTTATTAATAGAGCTACCAATGATTATGTGCATATAATATTAATAGCCATATTAATAGCCAAATATTAAGGGAGAAAAGGAATCCTTGCCCCTGTTTATAATCTGACAATCTTATTTTAGCTGATTATTGTAGAGTTCAATAACTATTGGGTAAGGTTTCAGTGTGTTGTATTTAATCTGTCTGCTGTTGCTCTTAGAAATTTTAATCAGTCCAATATCTTTTGTTACAGCATCTTAAAATCCAAACGGGCAGCTACAGCAATTGTTTTTCATCAAGTACTCCCAACTAAATTAGTAACTCAGATGTAGGTATTACAAAAATCAACGAATCATGTTGCTCTGGTGAAAGGCACTGTGATGGAGAAATGCTAGATTTCTGTCTGTCTGACCATGGACAATGATCACACCACAGTTCTGTCAGGGATAAGAAACGGCACGACTAAAATAATGTAGAGGAAAAGGTGGCACTTTCTGCGTTTTCTTGACGTCATGGATGATGCACACATGTATGTATGTATCCTCATGATGAGGTACTAGAGGTAAGTTAAGAAGGATCCAAACGTTTCCACCAAAGGAGAGACGCTTGAAAGTAAGTATTCGCGTGATGCACCATTCACACAAGCGAATGATCACCACACGATCTAGTCACGACCGGAGTTCAATGACCGGCGGGTAGCGTGCTTGTACGCATGCGCGCCGACCTGCAAAGGCAGCTGCTGCAGCAGCCTCGTCCGCACTCGGCAGGGATTCGGCTCCCATCTCAATGTGTTCGGCATCTGCCGCCATTACGGCGACAGCCGTCACCTCCTCTTCCTCTTGTGGCTCCGCCTCCGAACAGGCCACCTGTCCTCGGTGTTCGTGCTGCTGCTCGGATCCTTCTGCGGCTGCGGCAGCTGCCGCTGCTGCAGCTACTGCAGCAGCGGCAGCTACCGCCGCTGCCTCGGCTAAACCTAGTTGCTTCGCGGCCGAGTCCGATTCCTCCATCCGAAGACACTTAGTGGAGTTGGGGGGGGGGGGGGTTATCCCGCGAGGTTAGCCGAACTGGTCCGAATGAAAGTTATTCTCCGATCTCGCCCGATCTCCACTTTAAGAATCCCGAATAAGGAAACGAATGGGCCAAAGCGGCTTCCGATCTTATCCGAATATCATCGATGACGGGTCTTCCCGAACCCGTCCAGCAACCCGCTTCGGTCTCACCCGAGTGATCCCGATCGATACCGACTTCTCCCGATCCACCGAAAGTTCATGTTGAGGCGGCTAGAGCGAGATCGGAAGCTCGCGAAGTTATCCGAATAGATGGCGGTTACTCGTCGACCTACGGCCGTTGCCGAAGAGGCCCGAGTCTTTCCGGCTATGACCGAACCGAGATGGGAAGCAAAGGTCCGAAGAACAGCGAAGGCTTCGTCAATCCTTCCTCTCACAATCCCGACCCACCGGCGGTGTCCGAGGGGGCCCGAATATCTCCGAGGACGCGAACAATAAAGGCGATCGTGGAGTTCCGCTCGTGCGAAACCCGCCGAACGGCAACCCGCCCATGCAGCCCTAGGAGGCTGCGCAAGGGTTGTCGGGATGCTGGAGGAATTGGAGAGGGGGAGGAATTGGGGGGGTGAGAGAGTATGGCGGCTGTCCGGCAAGGTGAGCGGAGTTTCTTTGACTTGAAACATTGCTTCAAATTGTGAGAACCGAGTTAAGACGTGGAAAGGGGAGGCTTAAAGGAATCCTGGACACCGTTGCCGACATCTCGTTGGTTATTAGATTACGGTCTAGCCTGCTTGCAAATGGGTTACCTTGACAATAGTTAAAACAGTTGCCTAGTTGGCTTTCAAGCAAGTTCTGCTCCGTTGAAGACAAGTTGCTCCTGGGTCAACAGGGACGTGATTGCAGCCTGCTTATGCTGTAATAGTTAGTAATTGTCTGTGCGATGGTAACTAAAACTAGTAATGGTAAGCTGATATTGCAGGATTGCATGGAGTCCCACAGAATCACTACCTGACTCTGTAGTTTCATCCCCAAACCCCAAAAACTTTAACCTTGTCTACCGTTGACCTCACCCCATTCCTAAGAGGACTGTAAGGGGCGTGCATAAGTGCACCAGCGTGCCTACCGTCCCCGTCCTAATGTCCCCATTTATCTGTATTTACTTTCATATGTTTATACCTATACCTGCTATCTTTATTTTGTATATGTTTATACCTATACCTGCTATCTTGTACATGTTTGACAAAACAAACAAACATACATTGCGGTGGTTGTAGTTTCTATAGGTAACTTTTATTTGTAGATTAGGAAGCCACTAAGGAAGGGGAATTCCTCGTGGAGAATAAAGTCACGTAACTGCCCTACAGGACAGTCGAGGCACAGATTAACTGCCTGGTTTATTTCTGTGGCAGTGTCACCTGCGGAAATTACAGGTGGTTCTCACTTACTGACCGGTTGGTGACTGTTGGAATTTACGATGATGCTGAAAACCGAGACTTATAACCGGTCTTTAAAATTAAGGCTGTTGTGAACATCCATCCACCCACCCCCATTATGTGATTGCCACTTGTAACCTTCACTAGCCGCCTCTGACAAGTAAACACAATGGGAAAGCAGGCAGGAAGTTGCAAGATACAATCCCATGGCATCACATATTATGACCATGCAGCTTAGCGATGGAGTTGTCAGCCCCTGTAATCACTGAATCATACCCTAAATAATTCAGCATGGTTGAACTACAATAATAGTGATATATGCTTTTAATTGATATCCTGCCTTTTGTTCAGGTTTTTGAGGTGCCCTATTAATGATGATTTATTTTCTTCCAGGATGTTTACAATACTATATAATGCTATACTATACTAATGAGAGATTTAGTGTGATCTAACAATGATGTTATCTTTTATAGAAGGCAAGTGATAGGCAATAATACTATCATCCGGAGAGGATATTTGTCAAATGCTTAAATCTCCATTTTCTAGTATATTGTGCATTTAATGTATTTTGTCGCTTTACATGTTTTTTATGTATTAATTGTCATTGTACATATATACACAGTATACCCATACAACGAAATTCATATAACACCCAAAGGCCAGACCCAACACACATGACAATTCCCAAACGCACCCCAACCCATCAAAAAATTCCCTGTTCCTAACCACCCAAGCATCCACACAACAGTCCAACAGCTCATTGATAGTGGCCCTTTACTTCATTGTTGAGTGCAGTTATAGCTCTAGGATAAAAACTATTCAGAAGACGTGTGGTCCGAGTTCTAATAGTTCTGTATCTTCTGCCAGAAGACAACACTCCAAAAAGATTGTAAGCAGGATGGGAAGAGTCTCTGAGAATGTTGTGAAACTTCCTCAAACTGCGAGATGCGAAGATGTTCTCCAAGGCTGGTAGCTAGAGCCTGATGATATTCTGGGCAGCTTTAATGATTCTCTAGAGATTTTTTGTCCGCTGTAGAGCTGTTCCCATACCATGCAAGAATACCATATGTCAGGACACTCTCAATGGTTCTGTGATTGTAGGACAGAAGTAGATGCTGAGATAGATTCATCTCCCTGAGCATTTTCAGGAAATACAGCCTCTTTTGTGCCTTCTTCACAAGCATGTTAGCATTCATAGTCCATTAGAGGTCTTCCGAGATATAAATGCCCAGAAATTTAAAACTACCAACCCTCTCCACCTCCTCACCATTTATGTACAATGGTAAATGTACATCTCTCTTTCTCCTGAAGTCAATTATAAGTTCTTTAGTTTTTTCGGTGTTAAGTGTAAGATTATTTTCTTTACACCACAATGTCAGCCCTTGTACTTCCTTTCCATAAACAGACTCATTGTTCTTATTAATGAGCCCCACCAGTGTTGTGTCATCCACAAATTTAATAATTGCGTTGGTGTTATACAATGGCATGCAACCATGTGTGTACAAAGATGTCATCAGACTTAACTTTGTCTTTAAAATATTCCCAATTTTTTACAAATTTTGTCTTGTTTTATTGTTTCTTTTTCCCATAGGTAGGTTTAAGATTAGAAAACAGTGATCTACCTCTTTCTTTTGAATCTTGCAAGATTGCGGGTTTTCCTTTTGGTTTTCTTTCTATATAAATCTTCTAATTGTTTTTTGACAGTCCTGCAAATTTTTGTTTGAAATGTGGGACTTTTGCTGAGATATGTAGGTAGGGTTAATTTGTGAATATGCATGTACTTATCTTAATGCAGGAAATAAAATCAGGAGCTATTTACAGAAATTTCTTCTATGTACAGAAGAAGTACACTTGTAGGATGACTGTAAGTACCAGATGATGCGTGTAGGTGGATAGTTAGATTGGGCTTTCAGTATGGTCACGAAGAATGAAAAGATCTTTCAGGCTGCTTTATTCATTTTAATCATTATGTTAAAAAAATTAAAAGTAAGGCTTATTTAGTTAATCTATCAAATCTGTTCAGTAGCAAGGGAGGAAAATAAGCAAATGCAATGGAAACCAAACAGCAAGTAGCAGAACAACTTTGGCAATAAAGAACTGTGTAACTTCAGTATTTTAGGAAAACTTTGTTTGCTAAAGGCTACAAATGTAAGAAAATATTAAATTTAGTCTGGTATTCAGAAAAGAATAATAATAATATAAAGTGAAATTTAGTGTAATGGGTAACAAAGGTACATAAAATGGTTGCTTACCAAGGCTAAAGAACTACCAAATATCAATCAGTGTCACAAATTACATCTTGTTAGATTCTCTTGAAGATAATTAAGATTTAGAACACAATTGAGCCCAAAATTTTCTATTGTTAAGCAAGACAGTTGTTAAGTGAATCAATCCAGATATTAAGTTAGTAACACAGTTGTTAAGTGAATCTGGCTTTCCCATTGGCTTTGCTTGTCAGAAGGTCTCAAAAGGGGATCCTATGAACCCCAAGACACTGCAACCATCATAAGTATGAGTCAGTTGCCAAACATCTTAATTTTGATCACGTGACCATGGAAATGCTGCAATGGTCATAAGTGTTAAAAAACAATCATAAATCACTTTTTTCAGTGTTGTTTTAACTTCAAACAGTCACTAAATGAATGGTTGTAAATTGAAGACTACCTGTATTCTGGATTGGTTTGTTTGTGTTTATTTTATAGCATTAAGGTCTACATTTACCACTACTACCCTGTTTCCCTGAAAATAAGATTGCCACACATAATAAGCCCTATCAGGCTTTTGAGCGCATGCACTAAAATAAGCCGTGCCCTGAAAATAAGCTCCCCGCAAAACACAGCAGCAGCCATGAGGTGACAACACTCGCCACCTCCTGCACCTCAAAAATAATCAGACCTCCCTGAAAATAAGGCCAAGTGCTTATTTCGGGGGTCAAAAGAAAATAAGACCCTGTCTTATTTTAGGGGAAACACGGTACTTATTTCCTCCTTTACTATATCAATATCACATGATTTGATAATATTATGGGTTCCAAGAACCCAAACTTCCTTAATTGAAATAATGGTAGTGCAAATGAAACTTTTGCATTTTCAAACCAAAGATCCTTCGCTATATGTTCATTAATTGAACTGAGATTACCTCAGCAGATTTTTTTTGAGGAGGAAGGATCTGAACTCAAGAGACTGGAGGTTTTTTAATTAATTAAAGTTCTAAATTTCTCTTTGGGTATCTTACTATCTCAATCATCCTTTATACTATCTGATTGTACTTTTTCTTAGACCAACTACTAAAGGAATTAATATTAAGATTACAATAAGGGCAATTCCCAGTATGTTTCGACACTTCTATTACCAAGAATTCCCTCTTCCCCAATATTTAGTTTAATTTTCTCCAAACTAATGAAACAACTAATCCCAGTTATTTTAGCATGAAAAACCAGATTCTCTTGGCCTCCTAAGTTTGATTAGCTAGCATTTTAAATCTGTTTGCCCAATGTCAGCAAGTATAGTAAGTAGTAAACCATCTAAATTTATACTATTCCCTTTCCAAAGAGTTAGCACTCCTGGCAATTTTATGGACTTATTCACTGTTAAGGAACTGAATAATGTTCAGAACTCAGTGAAGGTGAGGTCATTACAAGTTTCCAGATTTACTGTTTCTGTACTAGGAATCATGTAGCACAAACTGTTACAGGACACTGAAGTAACTTGTTCCTTCAAGTAAGCATTTACAAATAGTAATAAATGAGCACACACAGTTTTCCTTGTTTTAGGCCCTGTCTTGCTTAAATAGCAATAGCCTAAACAAAGGACTTCAGCTCAGTTTTCTCAGTCTTATAGTTCAGTACAATATGGCAATCCATGTGTCAATTTATAGTGGAGATGCAGTAGAGCAAGGGGGCCCCAATCCCCAGGCCATGGATCAGCACCAGGCCGTGGCATGCCAGAAACTGCTCCGCACAAACAACCTCATCCACGGGATGCAAGGAGCACGTGAGACCACGCTTCTTCCAGTCTGCGGATAAATTTTCCTCCACGGAACTGGTCCCTGGTGCCCAAAAGGTTGAGGGCCGCTGCAGTAGAGAGCCAGTTTGGCATAGTGGTTAAGGTGCTGGCCTAGAAACCAAGAGACTCTGAGTTCTAGTCTCACTTTAGGCATAAAAGCTAGCTGTTTAGCTTTGGGCTAGTGACTATCTCTCAACTTAATCCACCTCACAGGGTTGTTATTATGGGGAAAAAGATGAGAAGGAGGAATAAATATTATGTATGTTCACCGCCTTGAGTTACTTATAAAGTAATAAAGGCTGGATAAAAATAAATAATAGTTGGACGCAGTTTCTGACTCAGCCCTGTTTCATAATATTGAGTCTGTTTTTAGGAAGAAACTGGCATACAGTAATATAATTATGGATTTGGATCCAGAGATAGAATTTAACTCATGATGTGATGCTCAGTAGTGTCAGCATTTTTATTAACTCCTTACTCCTGATGAGGGCAGCTCAAATCATTTTGAATTCAACAATGTCTCTTTTCAAGTGCAATACTCAAGCGGTAACTGTCATTGTAGTAGGATAAGCAAATGCTAGAGGCATCTACTTCAGTTACTTTCTATGGCTGGAAAGTAGCCACAAGAATCAGTTTTCCCAATTCTAGCTATGTAACATCACACAGGCTCACATCTAGCTTGGTGTGCAATTGCATAAATCCACAAATTATTTTACATTGGATGCAGGCCCAAAATATGGTCAGTCCACTAAATCATTGAATCATAAATTTGGAAGGAGCCAGTTAGGGCACTGAATCCAACCTTCTGTTCAATATAGTACAGAATCCAAACTAAATCACTCCAGACATATGCCTCTCTAGCCATAGAAAGAGAACATGGGCAGTGAAAGGAAGCCTCTCTGGCTAATTGGTTTCATTTTCAAGCTGCTCTTATGGTTAGAATTTTAGTTTTTTGATCTTCAATCCAAATCTGTCTTTTTTTTCTCCCTTTACTTTAATTCATTATTTTGTGTTGCTCTGGAACAACTGAAAACAATTCTTTACGTTAAGTTGCTATTGCAATTTTAGGTTGCTCAATTCCAAAACTAATCTGGGCAATTTACAATGAAATAAGATTAAAAAGAACACAAGTAAAATATATATACAGTATATATGCAGTTGACAGAAGACTGATGCTTAACACACACACATACACACACAGAGAGAGACATACATCTCCTAAAAATACTTAAAGCAAAACAAAACAGGCTTGTTTTTCCAATATGTGAAGGGTGTTACCATATTCCTCCACCTCAGTTGTCTTTTTTCAAGTCCAAACATACCCAGCCCATTTAATCTCGCTTCATAAGACCAAGTGCACAATTCCAGTGCATCGTAACAATAGCAATAGCACCCTCTCTAAGAGGTTTACAGAGTTAGTATATTGCCCCCAACAATCTGGGTTCTCATTTTACCGACCTGGAAAGAATGGAAGGCTGAGTCAACCTTGAGCCCCATCAAGATGGAACTCAGACTGTGAACAGAGTGCAATACTACATTCTAACCACTGCGCCACCAGGGTTCTTTAATCATCATCCTCATTTCAATCTAAGAAGTGATCCTCAAATTAACAGGCAACCCTAACTCTGGTTTGGTAGGAAAAAGTAATTCTGGCTTACAAAACACAGGTAATTCTGGCTTACAAAAATATTCAAAAGCTCATTGCTCTTATCTAAATATTTTTGAATTTCTTTGAATCCTGCCTAAAGTGTGGTGCTCAGAACTAGACAGAGCCCTGAAGAAGGGAATCTCACCCACTTTGAGAATTACTTGCTGTGATTTGGAAATTGTATTTTTGATGATGCAATCTAAAACTTGATTGCCTTTTTATAGCCACATGATACTGCTAGCTTCTATTCAATTTGCAATTAATCAATAATGCCGAGATTTCTTTCAAAGTACTATTACCAAGCCAGATATCCACCAGGCTATTCCTGTGATTATTGCTTCCTAAATGAGTGAACTTTGCACTTGTCCCTGTTAAATTTAATTTCAGCCCACTCTCAACCCCAAGATAATTTTATTGTATTTCTATAGCAGAGGTCATCAACCACTTCCGGGCCTTGAGCCATTCGGAACTAGGCTGCAGAAATTGTGGCGAGCACATGCGCATGTACATGTGCTCTATTTATGCGCGTGGAAGCGCATGTGCCCATCACTCACACAACTGGATCTGTGTACATGCCTGCCGTTTGTGCAGAACCATTCCCTCTCCCACCCACTGCCACCAGTCCGCAAAGCCGAAAAGCTTCGGGAACCCTGTTCTATATTATTCGATGTCTGAAAATTTGATAAGCATTTTCTTTATATCTTTATTGTCATTCATAAACATTGAAAAGGAGAAGACTGTGTCTGACCCTTATGCTACACCCTTTCTCCCTTATTATCTCTGTCCAATTCAATGGGGGTCCGTTGATGAGCATTGTCTGAGTTACAACTCTATAGCCAGCTATATATCTACTTAATTGCTATGCTATCCACTCCAATTTAAATGGCTTGCTAAAAATAATTTCATGGTGTACTTTATCAAATGTTTTGTTGGAATCAAAAAGTAATAAAAATGGGATGTCATTTTTGCCCAGCTTTGATTTTAGCAAATTCATGTTGACTTCTGGCAATAACTACAATGTGTCTAGATACTTACACAAAGATCTGTTTATGATTTGCTCTAGAATTCCCAATTATTATTGTCAGATTGATTGATTTGTAACTCCCTGGAGCCTCCTTTTCTCCTCTTTTGAAGATGTGGACAACATTTTGCCTTCTCCAATCATCTGACACTTTGCCAGTTCTCCAGGATTTTTCAAATGTAGTTTGACCATTGGTTAATTTATCTTTGTATGCAATTCTTCAGATAAGTCTCATCTATTGATTACCATGAGCCAAGGATAGCTGATTCTCTTGTCCTGTTCTTTACCTACTGAAAGGGAAATTTGTCAGCAAGACAAATCAGGGCTTTCCTACAGGGATAATGCCTAACAGATTGGTCTCCTAACACCTAAAAACCTTGGTGCCTCTTTGAAGCAACTGCAATTACAGAAAGGATCCATTGAATCAGCATCCTTAAATTCAGATTTAGCAATCTGGATTTTAGAGGCTCAGGGTAGATGAACGTATATTGGATGGGAAAAGGGAGAAAGAATGTTTTAGTCTGAGTTGCTGAATTACAGTCCAATATTACCATCCTGCTCCAATGCCTTGCTAGGAGAGAATATCCTGAGAAGTCATGTGGAAGAGAGGCAATGGGGGAGCAGGGGCTGAATTACCCCTAGTCTATCTTTTTTTTTTATGGGTCCTCTGGGACCATTTTATTTTGTTTTAAAAGGTAAAGTTGGCTCTGAAACTAAAAATTGTTGGCTTTGTAGAAATCTAAATGAACTCAATTTAATTTAGTATTGTGTCACCAAAATGGTTGAGGAAGGCCTTGACTCCCAGTTCTATAAATTGTGAATACTGAAAAAAATCTCTGTTTCTTCCTCTCCTTCCAAAATCTTCAATTATCCCCATTTTCCTTCCTTCGTATCAAAGGAGAGTTATGCAACAATTATCCCAAGGGGTAGAGAACATTGTTCATGGAAAGAGCATTTAATGTGCTTCTAGAGAAGTCAATCACTCCATTCTTTCCTCTTGCCACTCCATAGGGTTCCTTACTTTCTCAGATACTGAGTGTATCCCCTGCATCAGCTTAACACTACCAATGTCTCTTACACTGGACTGTTTTTGGCCTCAGCAACGTATTTTTAATACCCAAAATGAAAATCAAATTCTTTTGCTTTCTTACTTTAACATGCTGAGCTTTGAGGACTCTCATTTGTATTTTTCCCATTATGATTGACATGTGGCTGAAAGCTATCTCAGCACACAATGCAACATTATGCCTTTGCCTGAGTACTTTTGATCTTTTAGTACTACAAATTTGCTCAAAACCTTGAATTTCCTTAATTAGAGGTTTCATATTCTGCATGTCAGTGATTTGTGAGTCAGAACAAGGAGACTGTAGGGTCATGTTTAAATGGTTCTGCCAATGCAGGCTAGAGAGATTAATTGATTAATGGAGTGCAGTATCATTAGCATAAGAGTATGGGAGGAGAGCAAAAAAAAATCAATTCATGCACAGTGAAACCAGCCAGTGATAATACACTATGGCATGGGCAGAAAGCAATCATGTAACCAACAATTCAGTGCAACGCGAAACAGTCAAGATTTGTGGTGAGCAGCTAGGAATAGGAAGATTAATTGTGGGAAGATGGAAGAGCAGTAGGCAAAAATCTCAACCACATCCAGATGTTGCTGCAGCCCTACTTCGCAAATGATTAGTAACAAGGACGTACCATAAAGCTGTCAGGATGTTAACACCTTGAAGGATTGAGAGCAATTTATCTCCTAAAACGATATGCTTATCAGGCACTCGGAAGAGAATATTAATGAGGAGAGGAGAAAAGATGGAGCAGAAAAGAGAGTGGAATATTTAAAGGCGGGATAAAAAAATAAAGAAGAGGCTCCTAGAAAATTAATTAAGTCATTTATTTGGAAGTGACAGATTTTTAGCTCGAGCATCTGTGGAAAATTGAGACCTCATCTGGAAATGCACTTTAGACCTCAGGAGAGAAACCTACAAGCATAGTGCTTTGGTGTAGGTTTTGAGCAATATATAAAGCAGATCATTAGGAACTAAGCCAGCTAGTGTCCTGTAACCCAGACTATAATTGTCCTTCATTTTTGGGTTTTGCATGGAACAAAAATATTCTGAACTTAAGCAGCTACTATAACAATATTCCATTGTATAGCATTTCTGAGGAAGAACATAAATCTATCAAACACACTGAATTATTTTGCTATATAAGAGTGAGCGGATATTCTGGCCCTTCTTCAAGGTGACTGCAGACTTAAGTAAGAAGCAGCCAATCAGATGTGATTTGAAATTCTTAAGTAAAGAACAATAGGGTAATTTAGCATTGTGACAGACCAACTGCAAGATCCAGATCTCTTTTCTTTCCCATACATGCCAGCGTACATGTGACTAAAAGTTATAAATCACACTTTCACGTTATGTGTTTTTGTAATTGGCACTTTCATGCAGTCACATCTCTTTCAACACCCTGAATCATTGAGGATTGAGTGACATACAAGTTTTTTTTTTAATATTATTTTGGTTCATCACACAGTCAGCCAGATGTTTAGACTGGATTTGCCATTTTTATCCATGTTGTTGTCTGGTGGTGTTTAAAGGTATCATTGCAGGATGTAAGCTGATCCAAGTAAAACTGCCTTTTGCAATTGACTGATGGTGACTTGATCAATGCCAATAGTGTTCAAGTGGTTTTCAGACTGCAAACAAAGCACCTCTTACTATCAGTACTATTTTTACATTCTTTTGCCACAGTCATTTTACTTCTATTTGCAGGTCCTTAGTGATTTTCTCCAGGTCTTTATGTTTTGTTCTGCTGTCTCCAGGTAAAGATAGTCCTCAACTTACAACAATTCGTTCAATGACTGCTCGAATTTATAATGGCACTGAAAAAAGTGACTTGTGACAGTTTTTACACTTATGACAATGTAAGCAATCATCGCTAGGGTCATGTGATCAGCATCCCTAGGGTCATGTGATCAGCATCCCTAGGGTCATGTGATCAAAATTAATATTAATTAATATTGGGATGTGGGGTGAGGAGTCTCTGTTCATTTCAAATGTGAGTGAATGAATCTACTCGCTCACCTGTAATGCGAAGGTAAGACAAACTGGCAAACAATTGTACAACCATAATACCCTAAGGATTAGAACACCAACAGCAAAACAGTGTACATTGCAATGGATGGCATGTTGTCCATTGCTTTGGTTGGCAGTGTCTGAAATGAGTGGCTTTAAAAAAAAACCACAAAGCTCTCTGCTGAATCAGAACACGCATCAATCTATTTCCAGAGAGGCAAATAGCCCCCAAGCAAAACATGTAGACACTAAACTTCTCTCGTTGTTATTTCCCATGAGATCTATGCTGTCTGTGATCCTGGTGATTGCATACAGCGAGGCACTGATATCCTCCTTTCTCTGTGGTCCTTGCAGATCACAGTTGCCGGCTGTTCTTTGCACGCGAACTGAGAAGAGTTCAGTTTACGGTGTCTTCTATTTTCTTTCCTTCTTCCCGACTTCCTGTCAGAATAGCGTCTTTAAAGGAGCATGAGGGTTCCAAGTCTTTTGCAGCCGTTGCCCTTTATTCATTTTATTATGTAGCTTTTTAAAAAATCCTTATTCATTAATATGTGTGAATTTGAATTGTGGATCATTTTGCTTTTTAAAAAAAAACACCAGTTGAATGATTAAAACCGCCTCGCCTTGGTTCTTTGCCTCAATGTCAGTGGGGGTGGGGATGTGTTTACTCAGATGCACGAGGCAAAGCAGCATTGTACAAATTTAGCACTTAAGCTAAAAGGATGCACAGTTAGGAGAAAGGAGGTTTCTGTAAAGAAGGACTATATTGGGATTATTCCTTAAACAGCATCAGAGAATGAAACATCGCATTAGCAAACATTTCCAAAGGAATATCTTCAGGCTTTTCTATCTAACAGTATATTTGCAATCTCTATTAGTAGGGATTCCTCCAAGGATGATTAATACCTGGCATTTCTCTCTAGCCTTAAAATTATGATGAATTAAACTAATACCAGCCAAGGGGCTGTTTTGTTTGCTTATTTCTTAAGCAGTAAGTATATATTTCTTTTTTTTAAAATACAATATTCACAAATCTCCCCAGATATCGTATATCTGACATTATCCCTATAGTTAAAAAACCATGAAATCAGAATATCAGAATAAAACAGTATCTTAAGTATGATACTGCAATAACAGGCCACCTTAATCTGCTAATATATAACAGACAGACTCTACTTGAAGTAGAGTGTCCCAAATGTAACCAGGAGTCTGGCTATGTATGTATATGTATACATGTGACTGAACAACAGATTTGATTTTGGTTTGCCATCCCTACCACATGGAACCCCACTCAGAAAAGGTGCAAATTAGTGCCCCGAAGTCTTGTAGATATTCCAGAAGGATACTTTGGTTCATTGGTACCAATTCTCACTGAGATTCATCAAGATGACAAGCATTGCATCTTCTCCATCATGCTCTGGTACAGGTCATCCACAAGAATCACATATGTAGTTTCCATCCCATGTCCAACCTGAACTTGGTGGATTTGGGCCTTCAATTCAGTGTCTTTGCTAATCACAGTAAGAAAAGTTGGGAGATGGAAGTTGTCCAGGAGGGCCAAATCTTGGAATGAACTCTTGAGGAGGAGGTGCACTGTCACTTTTACAAAGCTGGTGGTATTAGCTCCTCTCTCAAAGAAGCGTTCAGTGCCTCCCAAAGTGAACCTCTTATCTTTCCCTGGCAGGTCTAATAAGACATGAGTGACAATGATCCAGCCCATATGTTGGAGCTAATCTCACAGAAAAACCTGTCCCGTTTCTCAGGGAACACAGGTTAAAACAAATCCTAGATAATCTTACAAAGTGTTAACCCTAGCATGTCAACTCTGACCTCTACATCTGAGCAATCATGAAAGGTTTTATGTGCAAAGTGCCTAGCAAAACGGTCCCTATCTCAACAGTAGGAAAGTAGTTTTTCCAGACTGTTGCTCTCTTGCAGGGACCAAAGGATGTTAAATGATGTCACTAAATGGCAATCAGTTTACATAAAAAAGGCAAAGAAGTCTTGGTACTTTGCTGCCTCTATCACCATTGTGTAAAACTGAGCATGTCTGATAATATTTGCTTGTTGACTTTCACCAGCATTATTCCAGGTGTTTGTTCTCTCCCTTCATCTTCAGAGATCCTGGGTAAATTCTTGAGAACTCCTGAGGCAATAAACAAGGGGAAGCTACTCATGGCCAAGCTCATCCACCATCCTTGACATCTTTGTATTTTGGTGATTGAGTGGGTACATTGTTGAACTGCCTACCAAATAGTTGAGAACCTCCCCCAAACACCCTTGAAAATCAATAGCAATAGCACTTAGACTTATATACCACTTCACGGTGCTTTTACAGCCATCTCTAAGCGGTTTACAGAGTCGGCAAATTGCCCCCAATAATCTGGGTTCTCTTTTTACTGACCTCAGAAGGATGGAAGGCTGAGTCAAACTTGAGCCTGGTGAGATCTAAACTGCCAAATTGCAGGCAGTCGGCAGGCAGCAGAAATAGCCTGTAGTACTGCATTCTAACTATTGTTCCACCGTGGCCCCATGGCGTTTAAGAACAGACCAAGATCAGCATTAGTGAAACTGCCTAGGAATGAAATTTCTATGCCAGGAAAACATACATATATATTTGGAGATCTATTTTGGTAGTCTTCCTGTTATGACCCCTCATCCCAATATGTATTTTAAAGTGCATTTTGCCTTCTGATCTGCACATATACCACACATTATGAAATCTTAAGTTCTTGGGAAGAACTCAGTGCCAGCTAAGGAACTGGCAGCTGTGTCCTCACATTTTTTTGTGGATAGAGAAAAAATAATAACAGTGTTTGGATAGTGGAAGTGGCAGAGCTCAGAATACAAGAAAAGGAATAGAATAGAATAGAATAGAATAGAATAGAATAGAATAGAATAGAATTCTTTATTGGCCAAGTGTGATTGGA
>JANHFT010003852.1:111675-125936 GCA_032467955.1 Pseudoxenodon macrops
CCCTACACCATTTCTGACAGGTGGCAGTCCAGTCTCGTCTTGAAAGCTTCCAATGATGAAGCTCCCACAACTTGTGAAGGCAAGCTGTTCCTTTGGTTGATTGCTCTCAGTGTCAGAAAAATTCTCCTTATTTCTAGGTTGTTTAGTTTAACTCCTGGTGATTTTGTGTTTTCTTGACACCAATACTGACGTTTCTCTAACTTCCCAGACAGTAGAATTTAATGTACACCCTGGTACCCCTACACATCTCCCATCGAAACACTATGAGACTGCAGGGCATCAGCGTCTAGGAAATCAGCTATTTAAACAGTATTAAACTACCAAAAGCAAGGCAGCTTCTAACAATAAATTAACGGCGTCGACTGTAGCCGGCCTCCTTCTCAGGAAATATGCCTAGACTTGAGCTGTTAACTTTATCCACCGCCTCCAACTCCGGTCCAGGCCAAGGCCCGCTGTACTGAAAGGCAGCCTTGCCAACCCCGCTTCTATCAGAACCACACCTGGCTGGGCAGGAGCACTCATTTCTCCCTCCCTCCCTCCGCCTGCTCCTCATCTCAGGCCCTTGCTAGGCAGAGGCTCCACAGGCCAGGACTGAGCGGTGCAACGAGCCCCGGGGGAACCCGGGATCCGCGCGCGCAAGGCTGGAAAACGATGCCCCTCGGGAGCAGCCTTGGCACGCAGCCCTCTAGCCCGGGAGCGGCCTTACACGGCGGCAGCCTGGCGCTCGTGTGGCAACGGCTTCCAGCCGCGGCTAGCGGTGTGTGCGTGTGTGAGTTGCGTAGCTGAGTTTTCCTCACGCGTGAAAAACTTTCCCAAGAAGGGCAATAAAGTGGGGTGGGGGGAGTGTTGCAGAGAAGTAATGGCTCCCGTCCTCACCCCGCAATCTCGGGGAAATAAAACGGGACTCCAAAGCGGAGGCCAGCCCGGTACTCAACAGCGCCGCGCCAGGGGTCAGCAGAGATCCCAGGCCGGCCTGGCAGGGAAAGGGAGTAAGTAACCTGTGGCTGCAGCCACAGCGACTCCTCCTCCTCGTCGTCCTCCTCCACCACCACCCCGCCTCTTTCCCTTGCTGGGCGAAGAAAGCCGCCTCCTTCCACCTGCTCGCTGCGAAGCTCGGTCGTCCGGACGCGGAGAACAGAGAAGAAAGCCAGCGGCGCCGGAGAAAAGAGGACGACGCGGAACGACGACAACCCTGCTTTTTTTTTTTTCCCCTTCTGGAACGAGGGCCGAGGCATGGCAGGACTCTGGGCCGACTGAAGAGGACGAGGGAATCGCAAGCGGGAAAAGTGTTACAAGAGCCGGCGGCGAAGCAGGAGGGTCCGCCTGCCTGATCCAACGGAGGTGAGTACTCCAGTTGGCTCCCCACAAAAACGGGGAGAAACTCTCGAAAGATCTTTTTATGCGCTCTTCTTACCTGAAAAGGGAGCACTGCAGCCGAAACTCAACCTTGGAGGAAGTTGAGTACGGAAAACGGGGGGGAAAGGGCATCATTTTCTCAGCGTCGTCGGTGTGCCATAATAAACCCATCCCTGCCTGCCTTAATGCTAAAGATCCAGGGCAGCAAGTTTCCTGAGCGTGGGAACGCTTTGCCTCAGGGAGGGAAGCCTCGATGTTTTATTTTCGGTTTACACAACTTTGCCGAATATGGATCAGTTGGGATTTCTACCAGTCTGGTCGAAGTTTTGGTCAAATGACCTTCTAGTTCATAACAACAGGAGAAGCTGAGTTTTATGGAACCCGTTTTTTCTGAACTTCGCAGTTATCCTTTCGCCTGTGTGGCTGTTGGTGGTACATGCATTTCAGTAGCAAATATTGCAAGGTACATTTCTCTCTCTCTCCCTCCCTCTCCCCATTTCTTCCCTTCTCTCTTCTTGTCTCCCTCCCCCATTTCTTCTCTCCAGTAGAAGAAAGTTTTCTTAAATGTTTTCTGATATGAAATCCTGGAATTAATCACTTATATCATCAGACAAATAAAACAGTTGCCCATAATTGTTGCTTAACTTTAATTAGGATAATTTGATATAAAGCTTAATAGCAGGATCTCTCATCCATATTGAATATTTAACTGCCTAGAAGCATAAACAAGAGTTTTCTTTTCTCACCCACAAATTACAAGCTTACAGTGAGGGCATAGTATGATTACACCTTTTGTACCTTGGAATTAGATGTCATATGAAAGAACAGGATATTTTTATAAATTATGATCTTAGTCTTGACAGGCTGCTCATTAGGCACTTTATTGAAGTCATACCAAGTATACACAGGGATGCTGTTCACAAATCATATATATATTTCTGGCCAGACACAAAAAGGAGAAGTAAAACATTGCTTGACTTTTATCAAACCGTACACAATCAAACCACTCTGAATCTCTATATTCAAAAACAGGTAAATTTCAAAACTTCTGATATGAAATGTCTAAGCATTTCAAATATCTGAATTTTCTAAATATCACCCTATATTTTTATGTGAGTATGTAAACAAACATTAAGCATATCAGAATTTTCGAGTTTTCCAAAATGTTTTACTGCGTTAACCTGATTTAGTTCTCTGATTGTCTAGAGAAAAGAATGGCCCCATTTAGAAGTCCTGCTTGATTGCTATTTTTGGTTAAAAGGATCTGTTATGAAACAAGGGGTTGGAATATATTAGCATTGCTGTGGAAAAATATAGGAAAGGGTTCAAGATGGTCTGTGTACTAAGCAAAATGAAAACAAACCCGGGGCTGATTCATTTTCTAATACCGTAATATAGCAGAGCTGCTTTTCTATGACTTCTTTGTATGTTATTTTGTTAAAGTTGTAAGGTCAGAATTATATGGTGGGGTACAAAAACTGCAGCTTATTTTAGCACAATTGGTAAAAGAGGTCCACATCCTTGATTGGTCCTGGTTTCAGTTGTAATTGTAATATATACATGAAATATTTTACAATATATACACAAAAAGTTCAAGGAAAGCATTTCTCATAGTGCTTTAAGATTACTTACAGCCCCTTTTGCACCTGATGGATGCAAAAGCATAACCCAGCCTTTCATTCCAGCCTTCAGGTAAATTATACATGCAATATGGAAATTTCCTGCTTGTCTTTCAAATTTTATGTCAGGATTGAAAGGGTTCAAGATTTGGTAGGTCTTGTAGGTCTATTTTTTTTAAATACATTGAAATAAATTATGCAGTCAAACTCAGTAGGATTCCAGTCAGTGATAAACACTGTAAGTTTCTGGAACAGTGTTTATCAACTGAGCCCCATAGCAAGTCTCCACCCTGATATCAGCATGAACTACGAAGTTATGAGGATTGTTTAAGTTTCAGATCCAGCATCGGATTAAAATATGATCAGACAGCCAGAGCAGCCCAATTGAAAGAGGGGAGGAAACCTGTATAAACTTGTGTTCAGCCCTTGCTCAGTCTTGAAGGATTTCTAGAAATTACAACTTCCTAACATTAGGGTTTCCTCTATAAAATAAGTGTGTCAATGCCTTTCCAGGATTTCTGCAAAGAGGCAAAGTGAGATAAGAATTCAGTCAGTCAGTTGATTGCATTGTTAGAGCAGAACAAGTATGTCCATGAGTGATCTCTGAACACTTATAAATCTATCTAAAGAAACTAGTAAATTAAACTTGAGATAAAATTAAAATACATTTATAATACAACCTGGCTACTGTAGAACCACAGAGTAAAATCCAAAAGGAACATTCGACATCTAGGCTATAAAAGAGGTTGTGTCTAAAATTCCAAAAATGTGAAGACGTTTATATTTTATACAGAATCTGAAGTTATATAACATTTGATAATACAGTGCCTAAAATAAAAATTTAAAAATCCATATAGCAGAAACCTGGCCTGTTAAGGTCCAATAGAGATAGGAATTGTACAAAATTCTCTACAGGCAATACCTTCTACAAGAAATAAATATTTAGGCAGGCAGGCAGACAATAAACACAGACATTTGTTCTTAGCCTGACAAAATAACAAAGCTTTTTTTTTAAAGCAATAAATCACTAATAAATCACAAATACTGATTCATGTTTCAGATAATTATTTGGGCATATTTATAAAGGTGCACTCTTATTCAGCTTTGTTTTATAGCTTTGATATCTGTATCTTTTTTTTTAATGGCATTTCTACTTCAATGCTATGGCTGTGGGTTGCAGTTTTAAGAAAACTTCAAGTACATTTCTGGATCATAACAACAACATATTAAAGTATTTCTGGAGAATGGAATTTAAGTGAATTCATATGGAATGAGTAATGCCACTGCCTGTCTGTTATATACCTGCCAATCTGTTCTGTGATATTTGCATGTTTCAGTATGTTTCCATCTTGCTGTAGAAGTGGGATTATATTGTCTTGTTATGGCTTGGTAATCTTTCAATACTCCATGGGTGGGTTGTGGATTGTTTGCTGCCGATTTGCTCAGGGTCGCGCCTCACGCACGCGCAGCAATCAAAAAATAGCTTCTGCGCATACGCAGAAGCAAAATCCAAAATGGCAGCGCCAGTGGTGAAATCCAGTTTTTTTTACTACCGGTTCTGTACGCGTGGCTTGGTGGGCGTGATGTGGCTTGGTGGGCATGGGAGGGGAAGGATACTGCAAAATCCCCATTCCCTCCCCACTCTTGGGGGAAGGATACTGCAAAGTCTCCATTCCCACCCCACTCTGGGGCTAGCCAGAGGTGGTATTTTCCACTACTGGTTCTCTGAACCATTCAAAATTTCCGCTATCAGTTCTCCAGAACCTGTCAGAACCTGCTGGATTTCACCCCTGGGCGGCACCCACGGAGACACCGAAGGAACCAGCTCCGTGACGTCATTGCCGAGTTACTACCAGTTCTAAAGAACCGGTGAGAACCAGTAGGAACCCACCTCTGCAATACTCCCAACAGAAGGCTCCTAGTCTATCATTCAGAGCAGTGCAAGGTTCCAAACTAGCAGTAAACTTACGGTAAATTATCAGGGATCAAACTATTTTGCAGATAGTGCTTCTTAGGGTGTCTCACCCTGTTCTAGCAACAAAGCAGAAAAAACTATGTGGGCAATATTGTTTCCTTCACTTTACCTTTTTTCCTCTTCAGTGGTCAATCTACCGATTTTTCTGATATTACATATCTGTAGCTCTGATCACAACATGAAGCCAGAAGCCTAAACATAAGCTTATTTTTCAACAGGGTTAAGAATCACTACAAGTACTCTTAGATTGACCTGAGAATGTTTGATCTGCAACCAAGTCAGGTTAAAGAACTTGATGGCTTCATTTTTTTCTGACTCTGAGATATAATTAGTAGGTAGCACTGATGAAAAGATGGAAAATGCTACTTTTCTGGGACAAACTACCCATATTTTTATCCACACCTACAAAGAGATTGTCAGATTCGTCCTTGGCACCAAGCAATAATTCTGCCTTTTTGATTTTGGAGAGCTGTGTGAAACTTGCCAACAATGTTTTACTCAATAATCCACAATAAAATAAATCATTTACCCCCCTTTTTGGTGGATATTCTGCAATAAGAATAAAGGCAGAACAAGTGATGAAAAAAGAAAACACTAGCACTAGCTAAAATCTGCATATATATTATGTCTAGTGCCTGGAAGTTATTGTAAAATAATAAGCATCCCTTTGGACTCCTTTCCAGATATTGTGCAAATTATAACCAGCACAGCGCAAGATAGTGATTGCAGGCTTGAAACTAAAATTAAATGGACCAGAAATGATATAATAAGAAGATGGATAATTTGCTAACCCTCCTCTCTGCCCCCTTTGTAGCATATAGAGTTTATGTTTACAATTGTAAAACTTGTTTGGGTATCAGCAATGCTGGCTGATACGTTGGTGCCCTGGGATATTTGTTCAGAGACAAGCACAATAAGCACAATTGTGGCAAAGCTACAGAACCAATAGCAACTGGTGCTATCTTATCACTGGGCTTGCAGTCTTTATTTGAAATGCATCAGGGCTTCAGACTTTATCCGAGTTAATATTCCTGAAGGTTGAAAGGAATGTGTTCCCACAACAGGAACAAATACAGGTGATTAATCTCAGGAATGGTAGAGGTAGATACATGTTATAAACAGCTTTCTTATTACCACAAGCCATAACATGTATAAGGCTTTCAGGGCGTCCAGCAGCTTCTCTTCTGGAAAATATTTGCTGAACCAGAGAAACTTGTCAGAGCCCAAACAGAGGAAGGCAGTTCTACATTTGGGGTTTTCAGTATCTTCTGTCCAACTTTGATAAGTTTCTTAACTATACCAGGTCTGATATACTGTATACTTTGGTTTGCAGCGTAAGCCGCAGTTGGCTAGCCTCACCTGTGCTAAACCACAATCCTGGTTTACAATACATAGTAGTTGAGTTTATGCAAATCAAGCCCAAGTCAAGCAAATCATATTTTTGATTAGTGTAATTTGTGAATTGAGTCTGATCCGGTTCAATTAAACTAAGCTCAGTGGCCTTTACAAAGAGTAAAATTGCTCCAGTTAAATTGTTGATAACTCAAGAAAAGGATTGAGGTAGATGACGCATTGTGAAAATAAAAGCTAGGAAGGGAAGTATCTTCTTTGAACTTGCAGCTTCTAATTCTGTTCAGTCTCACATGAGCAATGAAGCCAAACTTTTGGATTGCAATGAGCTCGTCCATTTCTTTGTTTCGATAATGTGACCATCATTTGCTGAATTTCCTGATCTGGAGCTATAGAGAAAGATTTTTGGGCTGTGTCTCTGTCTTCCATTTAGTTTTTAACCCTTAGCAACTGGCCTGCCTTGTCTTCTTCCTAAACTATGAATGTTAATGATTGGGCTTGGCCAATCCACTCCTTTTATTCACCCGGAGACAACTAGCCCCTACAGTTTTCTTGACAAGATTTTTTTGGAAATGGTTTACCATTGCCTCCTCCCTGGGCCGAGAAAGAGTGACAGGCCCAATGCCACTTAACTGGCTTCATGCCTAAAGCAGGACTAGAACTCATGGTCTCCTGATTTCTATGCTGTTGTCTTAAGCCACCACACCAAACTGGTTCTCACATAGAAGTTAAGAAGCTACATTTGTACCAAAGGAAGATACCGTAGCATTTGTAGCTTAAGAGTTGAACGGTGGGGTCCTTAGTGCCCTCAGAATTGTCTCTGAGACAAACTAGATTTTGATAATTCTGTCACACATGAATCTGGTTCTAAAAGATTGCATGGGGATTTTACATAGTCCCCAATGGGAAGCTACAATTGGAAGAAGTAAGTTCATGTATTTCCAGGAATTCCTATCTTTGAACTTGAACTTTAACCTATTGCTGTGCAGCACTTAGTAGATATCAATGTTGAGCTCCGTGTCATGAAAGTTTTGATAATAGCTTTCTATATATTAGGTCTCCATTATTGGCTTGTCCAGGAGAAGACATGGTCAGTTGGCAGATTTTAGACTATCGATTAAATAAAGCAATATTCAGGGCTCAAGGGTGGAATTCATCTTTGCCGGGTAAATAAAAGTAGTGGATTGGCCAAGCCTGATCATTAACATTCATAGTTTAGGAAGAAGATAAGGCAGGCCAGTGGATGAGATTCATATTGCTCAAGTCATCCTTCTCCGGTCTAACCATTTGTGAATGACAGGCTCCATACAAGTAAGTTGATTAGTAGCTATTGAGAAAGTAGAATAACTCTGCTTCTTTCTTGGCTGGATCATTAGAGGTTCCCATGCTGCAGGGATATCAGAGCACTTGTCAAAACTAAGTTCCGATCCAATTTTTAAGGCAATAAACTTGCAAAGAATAATAAATTCTTCAAATGCTAGGAGAGCAATTATTATGGGTTTGGTGTTGATCATACAACTCCTAATCATATTAGAATAGCATCAAATCCTAGACTTGAAATTGAACAAACAGAAAGCTACAGTAACTCAGTTTGAAATGTTTTTCAGTGTCTGGAGCTTCTCAAACCTGATCAAGTTCTAACCATAATGCAACTTTATTTGGTGGCCTTAGTAACTGTGAGAAACGTGTAACTGTGTCATGTAAACCATGGTTTACTCCTTATTGTTTTATGGGAAGCAAGTCACTCTGACTTGTTCAAAAAAAAAGCTATGATCACAAGCTCTTTTATTGTACACAATATGACACAGACAATAAAAACCTGTTGCAGGCTTTCACGTTTCTTACTGTATGAAACTCTTGCAGTCAAATATTCCAAAATAAACACTCTCATCAGAGTGAGGAGGGGTGGGCTATGGCAGGGGTGGGCAATTAATTTTTTCAGGGGGCCATATGAGAAACTGGGACTGTTCTGGAGGGGGGGACCAATTGGCTGAACTTTACTCAGTATTAATTTTATCACATTATAAAAGCAGTTAATTGCATGGTTTTGATTAGCTGCTACTGATAAGAATATATGCTACATCTTATTTTCATTGGTTTCTAATATCTGATTGACCCCACTCGGGCCAGATAGGGACAGCCAAAGAGCTGGATGTGACCCAGAGGCTGTAAAATGCCCAGTCAGAGGCGATAGGAGTTGTAGTTCAAGCAACTGGAAGATGCCAACTTGGGGAAGGAAGGCTGCCTCTTGAGCCCATATTCACGTTTACTCAAGTGCACTGTGAAGGATGGCAAGATGATAACCTGACTTGGAAAAGATTATGAGATCATAGGCCACCTATTGGCATAATTGGAGAGTTCTTGATAGCTGAGGTCAGTTGCCAGGGCAACAAGAGAAGGTGAGCCTCCTAAATTTTTATTGCATGTGACACACAGCCTATGCACAGATCAATCAGCAAAACAGGAAAAGCTGGTTGTCTACACTAAGTCCTTGTCCTGTGTGAAGAATGAATCACAATGATGACTGAGAGGATATTTTGAAGATGTTTTGTTAAGGACAGGAGTTGTCATGCAGAAATTGGAACTTGTTGGTTTTGCAATGCAAGCATATCTTGCTTTATGTCAGATGGAAGTTTTAAGCAAGGAAGTACTGTAATTCTTGCAATCTCTGTGTTTTGTTGGCTTACTGAGATTAATTGTTACTTCCATTGCCCTTTATGTAAACAAAAAGCTTATTGGCATTGTGTATCGACTCTCTGGTTGAAGCTACCAAAAGAGAAATGATCAAGAGAATCATTCAATAACTTAGTGGATCATTGTACCTTGGGGATCTATTGTCTTGTGGACACAGACTGGAGTTCTTGTGTCACACCAAGGGCTCCGTGCCCAAAATGAGTGAGCTCATTTGCACTAATGTAAATTAATAATGATGAATCATATTACTACAATCCTGAATTATGTAATTTCCTGGTAGCTTTCTATGTAGCATAATTATCACGGGAAGCCTTCTGGATTAGAAAAGTCGTAAAATTTACACTCTAATTATGCGTAGGAATCTATGTATTGTTCAAGCATAGAAGATAGGACACCCTAAATGTTTTGCTTCCAAACAGATGTTTATAGTGCACTCCTCTATTTGAAGAAATTCCATTTATTGGAGGCTTATATTGCATTAAAATCATGTGCTAAGTATTACTGAATAAACCATAGTTTATAGATAGTATAATATGGTAAGGCATAAATCTTAATATTCAAGTCATTGTGTCTGGAGTTCCACAACCTGCCAATAAATCAGAACTAAACAAACATATTGAAACATTATATAATATTTATACCCAGTCACTGAGTTCAGTGTTGTTTCGATCTGTTTTATGGCTAGGCAAATATGTGAGTCCAGGCAAGCGGCATATGCCACAAACTATATCTATTGAAAACCCTGATTTAAGCTGGATTTAAACATGAAACGATGACTTTGTCAATATTTTTGTTGAGAAAATCAGCAAAGGAAACCTGTACACTTCAAGTTGTTCACATCAGACTGGGTTGTATACATTTGGATCAATTTAGAAAATTTAGAAAACTGAATGGTGCATATCACCTGTTCTCTGCCCTACTGTGCTGCCACCAAAATTAATGATGTATGTCACACATTCTTCCAAATGATAGTTTTCTTGCATTTTTGGGAGTCTGCCTTGGTCACTCCACCCATCCTGTAATTATTTATGCTCAGTCACAGAATTGTTCTTCTGCTGCTTTGGCTCAGGCAGCTCTAAAGATTTCCTATGAGCTGGTGGAATTATATATAGCTAGCTAGAACTCTGGGAAGTTAAAATCAAGTCCAATAATTTCTTCCCTGGTGGAACTCTGGATTTAGGGCAGATTTTGTCTTAGCAAAAGTGGGCCCGTGCATATATAAAATGAGGCATTTGTGAGTTGAATGAGATGTTAGAATAGCAATAGCAATAAGACTTACATACATTGCTTTATAGTCCTCTCTAAGTGGTTTACAGAGTCAGAATATTGCCCACAACAATCTGGGCCCTCATTTTACTGGCCTCAGAAGGATGGAAGGCTGAGTCAACCCTGAGCAGGTCAGGATCGAAGAGGTAAAGCAGCTAGCAAAGGTGTACAGTGATCAGTTCCATTCCAGAAAACTAAATGACTGGAATCTTTATTTCTCACAATCTCACAAAGTGTGTTTGTGTTACCACTAAATGTACTCTTATCACTGCTTGCACACAAGCTGATCCGTTTAGAAACAAATGTCTCATTTGTTAAAGTTCCATTAAACATTCACTTTTAACCTTTGGAATTGGCTAAATTCCATTTGTTAAGCTTCCATTTCAAACACATGCTGTTTCAAATGTATCAAAATAGCAGAGTATGAAAGAAAAGGAGGACAAGAATAATTAAAAGTCTCTGAGACATACCGTATGTCTGTTCAAGATTGCCCAAGTCCACCTTCCCACCTAGACTCCTGCAGATGTGAAATTAACCACTCCTATGGTGCTCTCTAGTCCAGCACATTTAGAGGGCACCAGTTTGGGGGAAAAGCTGGGTGGTTTTTTTTTGCAGATCTTGGGACTTGTTTTATGCTTTAAGTGGAAACTGGGCTGGATGGACCTCAAGGATAGCAATTCAGAAGTTTTTGTTCTTGAAGTGCAAAATGCTACATGTCCAGAGGTGGCTGCTGCCAGGTTGGACCAGTTCACCCAAACCGGTTGTTCTGATTCTGCACGATTCAGAGAACCGGCAAATCAGACCACTGGCTGGTCACGCCCATTTTTCAGGCCGTTTTCGGCTGTTTTTTTCAGCCAAAATCGCCCCTGAAAACGACCCCAAAAAGCTGGCTGTGAGAGAAAGAGAAGCCGGGTGAGCTGGACCCAGATCGCCTAGCAACAGAGATGGAGAGGGAGAAGGGGGAAGTGTTTCTATGTGCTTCCGTTTCTGTGGGGCACTCTCCCCTCAATGCTAGCAGCCACCGCTGCCATCTTCTCCCTCTCCTGGCCAATCCTGTGAGAAGAAGGAGGCTAGCTGAGAGGGGAGAATGTGAGGTTGCTGCTTTTGGGATGAGGGGACCCAGGAAGCGTCTGGGTCCAGCTTACCCAGCTTCTCCTCCTTTCTCAGCCAGCTTTCCCAGTCTAGCTTAATGTAGTCTCTCTCTGTCTCTGTCTCTGTATCTGTCTCTCTCTGTCTCTCTCTTTCACACACACACACAAACAGGTTGGATCTTTCTTTCCTCTTGCCCCTCCCACTGGAGACCCCTGAATTCCCTCTCCAACCCAGGTAGGGTTGGGGAGGGAACCTGTCCCATACAGGTACCACTCATACAAGTGACGTAGAGTTGGTCACGCCCACTAAGTCACATGACACCTCCAGCCAGTCATTAGGGCAGAGAACCAGTTGTTAAAAAATTTGGAGCCCACCACTATACATGTCTGCAGAATTCATCATAATCCTTCTGGTATCCATTACTATGAAGACATTTTCTCTATAGAGTTAATTATAAAATATGGATTTTTGTATAATAACACTGAATCATTTGTTTTTACATGCATGCTTTGCATATATTTAGGAGAGAATAGGTGTCTTTCCCCATCCCATGCCTTGCATGTATTTCAGATCTGAAATGATTTTTATCCCTTGGTATAACTTGGGGAAACAATACTTCATATATATAATTGACTACAATGCTGTAGGCCTTCTCCCAGGTAGGTAGAGATTGGAATATAGGATTGCAGCCAGAATTTAATGAAGCCCATGAGAAAGTGGCCTTTGTATGGGATTAAACATCACATGCAGAGAGAGTTGAGAATGGAGTGTACCAGACATACTTCCCTTCTTGCTCATCATCTTAATATAAGGGCCACACTGATCCCTATAACAAAAACAAAGGATTAGGGCAGTGATGGCTAACCTTTTTCGGCTCAGGTGCCAAAAGGGTGTGTGTGCATGCCCACACCCTTAATACACACCCACACCCTTAAAACGGCCACCCTCCAGAAGACCAACAAACAGCTGGCCAGCACGTGCATGCGCGCTGCAGCTGACATATAGCAACGCCTCGTATGCCCTCAGATATGGCTCTGCATGCCACCTGTGACACGCGTGCCATAGGTTCGCCATCACTGGATTAGGGTGTTTGTGATAATCAGTTTGGGTGGCATTAGCCAAATTAAGACTTGTTATGCAAAAATATGTAAAGACTGACAAATCAAATCTTGCCAGTTCTCTGCACTAATTAAGAAAGATTAATTTTAGGAGCATTATTTATGGAAGTTCAGTAGAGCAAACAGATCTTCAGGGAAATGCCTTCTAGATTTATCCAATGCTTACCTGTGAAATCAAATCAGAATATTTTTTTTTTAATTATTAAATAAGATCTAGTGTTCAGTTTGGAGATGGAGGCACCTTTCACCAAATGCTAAGTAGAAATCACATAACATACGGTAACTGACTAATAATCATTAGCATTATTCTCTTGCTCTTGGTGCCAAGCTTAATAATCTGTAGAAACTAAGAAGCATAGTAACTAGTTCATTGTTCTCCCATTTAGTACTCTCTAAATGTTTGAGTATGCTAGCTGTCAGAATTTTTCTCAAAAGGCTAAGCAGACTCAGACCTAGTATTTCCTGGGCAGCTCATCAGAAAATGCCAGGGCTGTATCTATCCCTGAAAGTATTAATTAGACCAGTTTGGAAGTCAAAAATACATCCTGAAAACGACAAACCACGTCCATGTTTCTACTAAAAAAGATTACATGGATGTATTGGTGAAGGCTTCAGAAGTCAAGTTTAACATGAAGGATAATTATTTTATTGTGATGAGGCACGGAGGGTGATCTGTATATTCAGTTGATGCGACCATTTGCTTTTTGTGAATGACTTCCATTTAGATTTTCCATGTGATTCTGTGGGCTGTTCAAAAACAAGCAGTCCGATAACACAGCTGGGTCCTATAACAGTGCACTGAAGAATGATAGTCATGCTCAGTGATACCTGTATATTCCCCTAGTGGGGATTGCAATTGTCCTATGAATAGAATTCTAATTGTAATTGCCCTGGGAATACTGTTCTTTTCACTGTAACTTCTCAACATCACAAGAGGGAGACCAAGTCACATTTGCACTTAATTAAAACTTTACTTTAAGGATGGGAAAGCTATGATCTGCCACTATAGACCCAGATCATGTTGAATTTAAGTTCTCAGGATTCCTGTCCATAGGCTGTGCTGACTGGACCCGTTGAAATCCATAATTCCGCGGGATTCCAATTTTCCAACTGAAGCAGGTCTTGAAGAAATTAAATGTGATAAAAAATAATTGTTGAAGTGACTTCATAAAGAGAAATGCATCTGCAAATTCTGCAAGGCTCTAAAGCCTTTGGCTTCATCATCTCGTTTGCACAGTGTTGTTCCTATTCAGAATTGTACAGACATGGATTTTAGGGCAGATAGTCCTTGCTCTTATTGAGCAGTAGCCATTAAAACCTAATAAGTGAGAACCTTGCTGTAGGGGATTAGCTTGGCACAAATAGAAGGAATCTAGTTTTGTTGGCTCATATTATATAATTGAACAAAACCCAAACAAGCTGCCTAAAGGCTTTCGTTTTCCGATGTTCTAGCTTGTGACATTGTGGTAGGCCAGAGCTGATTCTCCTGTGTAATGAAAGTTTCCACCCATGGATTGTCTTTACTGGGCCAGGACATCTGCTTATCATTATGTAACTACAGTGAAATTGAATTCCCACCAGTTGAAATTGAAAGCCCAGAGATTCAGGGCAATTCAATATTTGTTTGACTAAAGGATAGAAATTGTAAGTATTGCTACTTAACATTAGGTGCCTACATTCCATTTTAATTGTTATTGTAAAGTTAATAAGTGTGGGAAGAAATGTCCATCTAGGTTCAGTTCCAAGTGGGGAAGAAGACACTGGAAACATGGAGACTGCTTGGAAAGATGG
>JANHFT010003855.1:11783-28539 GCA_032467955.1 Pseudoxenodon macrops
TGGTTAGCAGTGTAATATTGCCAGAGAAGAAGCTATGCAAGATTAGGTTAACAACTCTTAGTGCCTTTTTGGCAATGCTGTTACAGTGAGCTCTGGGACTGAGATCATTTGAGATGAGGACTCCTAGGTCCTTGACAGAGTGAGGGTCATCTACGAGGTAGTATCCATCCAGTTTGTGTTCAGAGTTTTCTTGCCAATGTGTAAGACAGAGTATTTGTTAGTTGAGATTTGGAGTTGCCAATTGAGTTACCATTCTGACACATAGTCGAGGTCACTTTGCAGTATTGTCAGTGGTCAAACTTGCTTGATCTCAGAAATTGCTAAGCATAATCACACTTGATTAATATTTGGATAGCCAGTGGCCTCAAAGCTCTAGGCTAGACGGAGAAGTTTAAAAAGTAGAGGTTTTTAAACTTACAGGAAAGGAATAATACACCAATGCTGTATGGTTGACCAAAGAAAAAAATCTCACAGGAATGGAAAATGTCAATAAAACCATCAGAGATCAACTTCAACTCAAGAGTCTATAACTCTTTTTACAATAGGTGAAGTGGGATAGAATTCTAGGGGAGGAAAGGACCTTGATCTTACCTTTGCTTAATTTGGAAGAGTCCAAACTAAAGCTTCCCAGATAAATGGCTGCCTATGTAATGGAATGTAGTGAAGAGGTGGATCTTCTAGAAGGAGGAGGAACATTCCAGCTGAATTAGAAGCAGGTCAACTCAGATATTATGCGTAGGGGAAAGAGGGTGAAGACAGCTCTGCCTAACAGTTCAGAGTATATTATAGATGCAGATAGTACATTCCTCTCTATGGTAAGATTTTGCTTATAGGTGAAAAACAATAAATAATTCAGCTTGGAAAAATCATCATATACCATTCTTGGTTTTGGACCTGACTGTCATTAGAACACACTTAATAGAAGGAATGTTGAGTAATTGGTTCCACTATCAAACTTCTGGTAATGGTATGAAGTTTTATTTTTTCTAATGTTCAACTAGAATCCGCCTTCCTGTAATTTAAATCCTTTATTTCATGTCTTATATGCTTGGATGAGGCAGTATAGACCTTGAGGTTCTCTGGGATAGCCTTTCAGGTATTTGAGATGTGTTAGCATATCTTTTCTTGGTTTTCTTTCTCAAGATGAATCTCTAGCTCTTCACTGTCTCTTCATAGGTCATGGTTTATCTCCTGATCATGTCCATTTTCCTTTGTAACATATGTTAAGAAAAGTGGTGGAATTCTCTTACCTTCCTTACCAGTTTGTAAACGTCATTTGCGCATGCACAGAGCCTGAAAATGACATCGGCGCGGGTGGGTGAATCTTTACGCAGTCGGCCCTACTGGCTCGTCCGAGTCAGTACGAACCAGTCAAATTGTATCTCTGGTTAAGAAGATATCTCTGAAACCTTCTTAAATTTGTGACAGTATTCAAAACAAAATAACATGGACTTTTTACTTCCTGTGATTTGGAAGAGTGTCCCTGTTTATGCACCCAAAGATTGCAATTTCCACCCCTTTTTCCCCAACAAATGTTAACTCATGCTCCATTTGCAATTGATGACTTTTCTAAACTCTTTTTCACAAATACCACTATTGAGCCTAGCATCCCCCATTCTATGCCTGCACATTTCAGTTGGGGTTTTAAATAAAGTTGGCATTCATCTCTATTCTTCATTCTTTCATCACCACTCACTGATACTTTAATTCTTCTTCCTGCACTGACCAGTGGCCGGTGTCCATTTGCCAAAATAGCTCCTTCCACATCTATCCTTCCGTGAAAAGCAGAGAATAAGCAAAAGGGTTTGGGAGCTTAGATGGATGGCTTTTCTTTGGCAGCTCTAGACCGACTTGTGTAACTTTGTTATATTTATGCTTCACTCTTATTCTGACCTTTGGAAATTACGTGGGAGGACAATTAATCATTCAGCCAATGATGGTTTTACTTCATCAATAGTGCGCAATTGAGATTCCATGGTTGGTCCTAAGCACACTGAAATTGTCACATTATTCAAGAAGCGAGAAATGCTATAAATCAACATAATTGCACATGTTTCGTTTGGGGGAAAAAGTTTATCTGTAGCATCTTCAGAGAAGAAAATGTATTTGTAAGCCTGGAGCTTTGACTTCTGGCAGAGTAGCCCAACTTTTACCAACTGGGTGCTTTTTACATTATGGAAAGCCCAGGGCGCAGAATCCAATCAAATCAAGAAGGGTTGTTGTTGTTGTTAGTTGTGAAGTCATGTCCAACCCATTGCGACCCCATGAACAATGTTCCTCCAGGCCTTCCTGTCCTCTACCATATCCTGGAGTCCATTTAAGCTCATGCCAACTGCTTCAGTGACTCCATCCAGCCACCTCATTCTCTGCCGTCCCCTTCTTCTTTTGCCCTCAGATTTAATGGGTCTACCAAAATTGTCTGCAATACTATTAAGAAATGATTACTTAAAACCAATCGTATTTAATAATAATAATATGCCAATTAATAATAGCAAGTTAATACCCCAACAAGAGGGTTTTTTTTGAATGAGCAATAAATTTTTGCTTTTAATTGAGAAAAAGTGCAGAATGGATATCTATCTACGAATAGGGTTTGTGCCCCAACATTCAACATTTTTCTATCTGAAAACTGCAACATTTTTCTTCACTATGTTGAGGTTAAATGTCTTGGCATGTTACAAATATATACAATTACTTCTGCTTATCTGTTTGAGGCTTAACACATCTGGAATTGCTTTTTTAGCGTTTACCAATCTTTCTGTTCCTTGACTGTACAGGAACATGATGTTACAGGTAGAACACAGATTAAAAATAAACAGGTACCAGCCAGCTGTTATGACCTTCTCCCTTAGGTCCACCCACTTTCCTTTTCCTCCTTTCCCCGATTTTCTTTTTATGGTCTGTTTGCATTTCTGCAAATCCCAAAAAATTCTTGAACGTGCTGACTCGCTTCCATCCCTTTCCCTTCCCATGCTGGTTTTTATTGTTGTTGTTTTTAATCAACTCTCTATCCTCTTTCTTTCCATAGAAATAGACTGTTCAAATAGTTAATAACAAAAGCAAACTAAAAATATAACAGTTATAGTGTAATTAGAAGATAGAATTGCAGAGTTGGAAGGGACCTTGTAGGTCATCTAGTCCAACCCTCTGCCCAAGCAGGAGACCCTGCACCAGGGGTGTCAAACTGGAGGTCTGCGGGCTCCAGTGGTGAGTTGCTGCCGGTTCGGACCTGTTCACCCGAACCGGTAGCGGAAATTTGCCCCTGCTTGCTGAACCAGCAGTGATGGCCAGCTGGCTACACCCCCGAACTGGTCCTCTGGCTGGAAATCAGTCCACCAGCTCGAAAGCAGCCGGAACAGAACCATCTGTGCATGCACAAAGCCTTCTGCGCATACGCAGAGGGTTTTTACCCAGATGTGATGGGGGTGCGCAGACAAGCATAGCGAACGCGCGTGCACAAAACGCACATTTCCAACACGATCCAAACCCGTAGGGAAGGTAAGAGGACCCACCCCTGACGGGCTGGATGTGTCACGCACAGGCCACACCCACTCTAGCACCACAAAGGGGAAAATGTTACGTGACAGCAACGTGACATGGCGTGTTTGACATCCGTGCCCTACACTATTTCTGATACATGGCAGTCCAATCTCTCCTTGAAAGCTTCCAGTGATGAAGCTCCCACATTAAAGGTACACAAAGACATTTTCAAATGATAACATCAATAATACAGTAATATTCGTACAATGAGAATTTTACTGCTTTCACATTCTGCAGATAAAAGATGAAAAGTGTTTAAAATGAAAGAGGAGGATCTAATTATTTTCAGCTCCCAGGATTTATCCTCTGCCTATGCTGTAATTGTTGTCTGCAATTATAATTGAGACTGCAATTCTATTGGTGGCCCTGGAAGTTTTTGGTGCCCCCCCCCTGAGGCCAAATATAATTTTCTACCAAATTGTCATTTTTAAGAAAATGATTAAAAATGTGAGGGCAAACATGTTAACTTCACTCAATTTATTTTAGTTCTGATCAAATTAAATCCAAGTGAATTTTTTTACTAATCCCAGTCATTTCTTTGTACTGGTTTCATCTGTTCTGAATGGGTAATTCTTCACACGTACAACTCTATTAATTTCTAAGCAGAAAATTCACTATCACATTTTCTGTTGCCCATTTGCTGGAATGGATATGACCCAACTAGTACTTTGGTAAGGAATCTATGAATCTACCATGGTTTCCAACGTGTAATTTTCTGATAGCCCAATGCAAGTCACCTGAGTGTCAGGCTTACATTTATGTCTGTTGGATCTTTGGCCTGCCACACTTACTATTATTCTACTATGCATTTCCTGTTGTGGGAAAATGGGAGGGGGGATAGTACGGAATTGGAGATATGTAGCCATAACAACATTCTTTCTAGAATGCCAAGGTCATCCTTTGTCTTTGCACCTGACCGGAATGAGGTGGGCGAGCCTGCCAGCATGGCAGAGAGGGATTGGACCATGTGACAGACTTGTGGGTGTGAGGGCAAGATCTTGAACTTTCAACTGTGGGGGTGGAAACCTGGAAGTCTTCAGATTTGGGTTTCCACAGATGTGCTAATATGTCTCTCTTAATAAATTGGAACTTTGAGGAATACTTTGCCTTGGAGTCTGATTTGATCAGGGATGACATTTGGAACACTGACACTGAGTTTTGCCCTAATTTTATCTTCACCTTTCAGTTGAATTGGGCTAAGCCCAAAGTTACCTGCTGACCCCCTAAACCTGGGTTTCCCTGGTCCTCAAGCTCTTCTTAAGAGTGCTTTATGTAGGTGAGACTTTGTGTAGGTGCCCTTTAGTAGAACTGGGATAGGGTCAGGCATCCATCCTTGGACTCCTTCATTTCTCAGCAACCTTCAGTTCTGTTCATTATGTTATCCTTCTGGGATGACACCAGGAGTTGGGACTGAGCAAATTGCAGTAGTTTACCTCCTTCTTCAGTGGTTTTTTTCCAGGTGGTGTTGATGGGAATGGAGAGATTGCACCTGAATCCCCTCATTTGTGGAATATCTGAGGGCTGAAACCTCTCCCCCTCTTATTTAACATCTACTGAACAGTGGGTAAGATCATCCACCATTTGAACTTCAGTCTCACAGGGAAAGTTTACAGTGTGATAGTCCAGTGTCTGGAAGCTGTTCAGATCTGGACATTCTGAATGTTGATCTCGTGTGGGAGGGTTTTTTCCCCATTCAAGACTGGCATGCAGCTTGGGGGTCCTCCTGAATTCGAAGCTACTGCTCAATGAGCAAGTGGAAGCTATGTCTAGAATTTGCACAGTACGTTTTGTGCATTTTGTTTTTTAACCAGATTATTTCACAAGTGAACTCGTCAAGTGCAGACAATCACGAGTCAAATGAATACAGGTTTATTGCATGCCAACACACTCTACAAGAATCTGAACTACTAACGGTCAACGCGAATTGGTGGTAGATAAAAGTCAACAGAATTTAAAGTGGACACAAAGGGACTCGAGACTGATGATGTGCTTGTCCCCTCTCTTGGGCTCAGCCTAGTCATTTCCTACAGGACTATTGCAATACACTCATGGCTGACATTGAAGATCATCCAAACGCTATAGCTGATTCGAAATGCAGCAGTGTGGGTGGTAATGTGAATGTCTCATTGCTATAAAATCCTTAATAACTAGAGGACCTGGTTAACCGAAGGTCCATCTATCTTCAATAGTTTCTGCATCAGGCAGGTGGGTGTATTCTAGGTTTCCTCAATTAAACTTCATCTTGTGGGACTGAGAATGTATGTTTTGTCTGTCAGTACCCAAACCCTATGGAACCACACACTCAGATCAGAGGTGGGTTCCTATCGATTCGGACCGGTTCTACCAAGTAGGTAATAGGCCGCTGGTGATGTCACAGAGCCGATTCTGCTCCGTGGGCTCCGTCATCTTTTTTGGGGGGAGGGGAAATATTTTTTGAATTTTTTTTGAATTTTTTTTCTTCTGCGCATGCACAGAAGCTGAGTCTCCGGCACTACGCATGTGTTGCCATCTTGTTTTCAGCCTTTTTTGGGGGAGGATTTTTCAGGGCTTTTTTCTACTGCGCATGCGCATGAGGCATGTGTGCGCGGTGTGGGAGGCAGCGAACCGGCGGCAAGGTAAGTTAGAACCCACCCCTGACTCAGATGCCTCAACCTTTTCAGGTTGTTAGAATTAGAATAGAGAGAGGATTTTCTGGATAGTTTCATAAAACTATGACCAGTAATGAATCACCCAAAACTGCTGAAATTGTTCCCAACTTTACCTCCAGCTTTCTGGAATATTCTCTAGCTTCCATTTTCTGGATAGGAGAGTACATTTCCCCATTTCCACAAGGGTGGAATCTCCAATTATTTTAATTTTCTAACAATAACTCCAGGCTTTGAAAGCATCTATTCCTAGTGAGGTCAGATTGGTGACATGTGCCTTAGGTATTTGCAACATACTGTACTTAGGTCTTCTGTGAAGAGACTTCAGATGCAACCAGTCTTTTTTTAATATCAGTTTATTAAACCTATCAGAGTATAAAATACACATGAAAATGAAAATAATGGGAAAGAGGGACATGTAGGATGAAGAGGGGGAAAAGGGGGGGGAGAATGCAATGACTTCTGATCCTTCTCAGTGCAGTAGAAAAAACACAATAACATTATACAGCCTCAAGTTTGTTTGTTTTTAAAGAGAAAAAGAAATGCAATTACGGTAAGTCAATTGCAATGAACTGCAATGGAGTTCTAAGACCCCCGGTGGCCTCTTGGGGATAGGACTATATTACACTGCCTTGGTTCAAACTATTAGCATTGGAAGGCACCTTGGACCAGATTGGAGGTTCATACCAGAGTGAATTAAATCACAAGGAAGAAAACAGAAAGCAGTCAAGGAAGCTTCTGAACGGACAAAAAATATGTAGCACTATTTACTTCATTGCGCTTTGCTATGCTATGCCATAATTTTATACAGTACAGCTGTCTATCTCGTATAATGATTTAGGCAGTTCACATCAATTCATTAAAAAAAAGATTAAAAACAATATTCTTCCCCCTCTCCCAGGTGCCAGATCAAACAGCCTTCCTGTTCAACGCTGCCAGTGTTAGCACCCTATTTACCACCTTTGACAATAATGTTTCAGAAAGATCAAGAGGAAAATCCCCTTGGAGCCGTTACATTTTTACATAAGAAGAAATGTTATAAAAGGGATTTATTCTTGAGCAGACTATCCCAACATATAAAATCTGGCACCACAAAGGACGACTAATAGGCACTTGCTTATCTACCTTACCAACCAACCTCCAGCCCCTAGCAAATTTTGCCCAAGGAGCATCCCACTTTTTAAGCCTTCTGCAAACGTAAATCAAATAACAAAACAGATGTTGTCCTTTCTCTGCTAAAATTGCCATCTATGTTTTTAAAATGTTTTTGTGCTGAGAAACCCTGAAACACTCTGGATACTTTTCAGAGCGTATTTCTTAACTGAGAATAGGGCAAGAGCAGTGATCATTTGCTGTAGATTTTCCTAAGAGGGTCAAATATAAATCCCACATCATCTAGGAGATTGTTAGGGAGAATGTTTTTCTCATCTCCTGGAACAAGTAGGGACAATAAAGATTTGCTTTTCTCCAACGTTCCTTCTTCTGCATAAACATGAGGCATGTAAGAGACCATGTTGCTCTCCAGGTTGTTGATTTGCTTACATTTCTAAGAAAGAAAGAAAGAAAAATTCAGTCTTACTCCTTACTTACACCCAGGAGTGGGATTCAGCCAGTTCGGACCGGTTCGGATGAACCGGATGTTAATTTTACATCTGGCTCGTGGAACCTGTAGTTGCAAGGACTGGCTGACTCCGCCCACCTCACCCGTCCCCTCCCAGGAGTCTCCACGTGGCCCATTTTGAATGCCAGGTAAGTGCAGGATCCACGCAGAGACTCTGGGAGGGCAAAAAACGGGCCTACCAGAAATACTGGAAGTATGGAAACGATCCCGTTTCCTGCCTCAAGAGAGTCTCCAGTGCCCGGGGGAGGCATTTTCGCCTTCCCAGAGGCTCAAGGAAAACCTCCGGAGCCTGGAGAGGACAAAAAGCCCCCCCACCCCGCTGTGGTGCAGGAGGCCGAGTTGGCCACGCCCCCATGGCCACACCTACCCAACAATCGGGCAGAGAACCGGTTGCTACATTTTTTTAATCCTACCTATATTTAGGAATATTTAAGGTCCAAGGAGGCATTTTAAAGAGGTTCCCAGTATAGTAGCAAGTTAGCACCCACCTCTCCTAGGAGAATGAAATATTTTCAGAAATATTAAAAAGGCAGAATATTATTATTTCCCCTAAAAAAGAAATAGAAATCTTAAGGGAGACAGAAACTCAGAGCTTCAGCTTCCTGCCCCCAGCAGATATCTGGTGCCCATTGAGAAGGACTAGGCCAGCCTATCTACAAAACAAAAGACTTTCAGCTCCAGAGGGATGTGATTAAGACATGGCCCTCCAGGACATAATAGGATTATCTAGCAGGAGGACTCACTGCATTACAAAATCACTTAGGGACATTACGTCACCCTCCAGGCGTCAACCAAACTTGATTCAGACAAACATGTCCGCAGATGGCCCCATGGGAGTCTGATTACAGCCAATAGAATACATTTCTTGCACAGGAACAGGAAGCTCAAGGGAAAGGCCCAAGAGAGGGTATAAATAACCCTCACTCTCCACGCCATGTGGTCAGATTCACCAGGACCATGTGCTTAATGGTTCTGCTTCATTAAACCATCTTTCCAATCAGCCTCCAAGTTTCCAGTGTGTTTCTCCCTACTTGGAACTGAACCAGATGGACATTTCTTCCAACAGTATGGTGAAGGAAGTGAAGCTGAGACTGCTGACTGCATGGCCAGAAAAACAGCTGCAACCCAGCAGAAACACTTCTGCCTGACACTTCCTCATGATTCAGCACAGTTCATTGTTTTCTCCCAGAAACTTAAGAGGAGATTGATAGGTTGATTGATTCATTCTTTCTTTCTTTCTTTCTTTTCCCTCCTTCCCACCTCTTCTTTCTTTCTTCGTTTCTTTCTTTCTTTTTCTTTCTTTCTTTCTTTCTTTCTTTCTTTCTATCTTTCTTTTCCCTCCTTCCTTCCCACCTCCTTCCTTCCTTCCTTCTTTCTTTCTTTCTTTCTTTCTGCCACTGACAGCTTACACACAAGCATCCACGCGAGAGTTCCAAGTCTCTGGCTAATTTAACCACTCTCTGGAATTGTCATTTTTTCAGAGCCTGGGAAAAAGATCGCTCCGCATAATTTGGGGTGGGTGGGTGGGTCAGGGAAATCACTAGCAAACCTCAAGTCTGTAAGATGAACCCTGGCTCAACGCAAGTATTTAGAAAAGAAAATCCTCAGTTTGCCCTTTAGTTGCTTACTTGTTTCAAGGTAACAGCCACTGTTTCCAAAAAGTTCTCAGATGATTTTATGTTGTAATTTTGCCGAAAGTTCTTCTACAGAAAGGAAGGGAGGGGAGAGAGAGGTTCACAGTCATCCTCAAAATCCATCCAGAAAGTCTTTCCGCTTCACACATAGATTTAGATAACATTCTCAATTGATTTCTTCTAAAACTAATAGAAATCATAGGAGATTTATTTATATAATACAGAAGGAAACAATGTCTTGATCCACACACACAGAGTTGGGTTTCTACCGGTTCAGACCGGTTCTATAGAGTAGGTAGTAAGCCACTGGTGATATCACGGAACTGGTTCTGGTTCGTGGACACCATCATCTTTTTTTATTTATTTTGGGAGGGGGAATTGATTTTTTTTGGGGTTTTTTTTCTTCTGCATATGCGCAAAAGCTGAGTTTCTGACACTGCCCATACATCACCTTGTTTTTGGCCTTTTTTTTGGGAGGGCATTTTTGGAGGTTTTTTGGATTGCACATGTGTGCATGTGCGCAGTGTGCGTGCAGCATGACCATGCAGCATGGGAGACAGCAAACCGGCGGCGAGGTAAGTTAGAACCCAACCCTGATTGGAACATTTTGGCTTCTCTTTTAATTTATGTTGAAACTTGACAATAATGGGGTAGTTTTATTAAATAATTTCTTTGACGATTGCTCCTCTAGAACAATAATTTTAGCTTTCTTTCTATATCTCTGTTATCTTTTAAACTAGCATAGAATTATTTTATACAGTGGATATAAATTATATCTATCCTTCAAAGCCACACACCATCCATTGTTGTTTTTCTAAAAGGGACAAGATGGGTCTAGAAATAAGGAAGAATGGTCTTTCAAAATCTCCATTAATTTTGTCAGTGAGAAAACTGGATGGCCAATTATTCTGTAGGGAATAGAATCCTTCTCAATGGTGTTGTTGCAGCAGTTCCTTCAGCAATGATAGTCGCTTCATTCCAACATTTATTTTCCATCAAGTTCATCATGTTTCATCTACCTGTAAAGTCCTCAATAATATCAGATCCATCTGTGCAAAAAATAGTTACAATAACATGGACAGCTGTGATATTTGTGCAACTCAAACTATAATTTCCCTAAAACTATACAAGATTTTTATTTGGTGCAAAACCAATACTTAGATAATATTTAATGAAGGTTTGCTCTTGTTTGTGTTGGCATTTTCCTATGGTTTAATAATTATCTAATGCAATCTTGCACAGCATAGCATTTGACTACTTCTATCATATGGGAATATAGATTGTCTTTTATCATATGGGAATATAGATTGTGACTTTCCTTACTTGCTTTTGATAATGGAGTTATTATTTTAGCTGATGGAAAATGTGTAGGACACAACAAGTTAATTTTCACACAGAACTCTTGACACTATATTTGTTAGGTTGAAATCAGGCCCCCTCTGTATCACATGAAATCCCCCTATATTTAGAATAAAATTATTAATCCACTAATATATAGACTGGTATATTCTACAGCAGCAGTCCCCAACGTTTCTGGATATGTGGATTGGCAGCAGTGACAGTGGCTGATGGCAGAGGTGGTAGTGGGGGAACGGGATAGTTTTGTGTACTCAACCAATCTCATGCATGTGCAAATGGAGGCTTACACACTTGCTCACTGCTTGTAAAACCTGGTTTCCAGTGGACTACGGACCAGTAATAGTCCACAGGCTGGGGGTTGGGGACCCCTGTTCTACAGAATGAATTGCAATGAAGATGAATAAAATTATATTTGGGATTTGTCTTCATAGAGGTTGATTTACGATTTACAAAAATCATGTTAAAGATTCTCAGTACATGATTGTAGAAGTCCTAGGTATTTCAGGGGATTTATGGTGGAGAATATATTCCTTGCACAATGTACCGATTTAGATATGTCACTCTGGACTAGAGAATATAATTCAAGGTTTACCAAGAAAATAATACCATATCTGTTTATGCTGGTGAAATTGCACTATAAAAAACCTATGGAATAAATTAATTCTGCATTATCTGCATGTGGGATATAATTTTCAAATAGACTACAAAACTATACAATTTTAATGCACTTTTGTTAACAGATGATGATGCTGAGACTGTCCCTTCCATATGTCATTGAGCGGAAGGGGAAGGAGAGATGATGTTTTGGGGGAATATGCCCCAATATTATCAAATAATTTATCTCCTGATATCTAAATATCAACCTCCCTAAAATCTTTGAAAAATAGTTCAAATAGAGTTGTTCTGCAGAAATTTATCTGACAAGGAGTAAAAGATAGTTGAGACACAATTTGGTGCAGTGGTTAATATCAGGTTAGAAACTGGAAGTTCTAATCCCACCCTAGTACAAGGCCAGCTAGGTGATCATGGGTCAGTCACTGTTTCTCAGCCCTAGGAAGGAGGCAATGGCAAACAATATCTGAAAAACCTTGCCAAAAATACCCTGCAGGATGCAGCAGTCACTGACTCGAAGGAAAAATAAAAAAGAAAATTGCTGATTGAATTCTGGGTCCTGGGTAACAGGGGTGCTTTGTGGATATTTTTGCTGCTGGTTCGCTCAGAGTCGCGCTGTGAGTGCCTGCGTGAAGGGCAATCCAAAACTAGCTTCTGTGCATGCGCAGAAGCAAAATCCAAAATGGCGGCGCCCACAGAAACACCGACGGAACTGGTCAATGACATCATCACCGAGTTACTAAGAGTTCTATAGAACCAGATAGAACTGGTAGGAACCCACCTCTGCTAGGTAAGTGTACGTTTTAAATTATTGTAAATGTTAGTTTTTTTGAAAACTGCAGGGAATCCCTGCAAATAAATTTCCCAATATTTATTTCTCAAGGGGAAAAAAACTATCCATGGAAAAAAGTTGGTTATTCAATATATTTAGAGAGTCTTGCTCTTGACCTTTCTCCAGGAGTGGGTACCTCTTACCTTCCCTACTGGTTCACGTCGCATCAGAAGTGTTTGTTTTGCATCACATCCAGGTTCTTTTCCAGCTGCTTTCAAGCATCAACGACCGGAGGAACAGTTCAGGGGCGTGGCCAGCCGGCCGTTGCTACCGTACCAGTTCGGCAAGCAGGGGCAAATTTCCACCACCAGTTCGGGCGAACCTATCTGAACCAGCAGCAACCCACCACTGCCTTCCTCTCACCCTAGGGGTTCAATGGAGCATCTTTTCCCTGTGATGTTTTTTGTTTAGGATTCACTAAGCAAATCCAGAATCCAGCACAGCCAGAAATATGAAACTGTGGTCTATCTCAGAAATTGTTTTTTCTCTTTTTTTCCATTTTCCTTCAAGCGTATAAGCTTTTCCTTTTGCTTATTACCAAGTGAAGCTATATACCACAAACTGCCAAAGTGCCCCCTCGCCTATGTTTATATGTGTGTCAACATTACATCTTGAAGTCTCTTAACTTCTTTGTTGAAGGAAGAAACGTTCTACAGTTCTAAGCTTCTAACATTTTCTACCAGGCGAAAGTCCTCATATTTTTCAACCTTATTCCTGCCTTGCCAAGAAACCTTGTAGTGTACTTAATCTCCATATTTTTGTTTGTCTGTTTTCCCCATTGCTAGATAAAGTGTATTGAATCATCTCTTGAAATCCCACTTGTTCTCCTTGATTCTTTGAACTCATTATCTGTTTGCACAGCATTTTGGCAACAGTAGAATAAAATAGAATAGAATGGAATTCTTTATTGGCCAAGTGTGATTGACATACAAGGTGTATGTGCTCTCAGTGTACATAAAAGAATCATAAGGTACAACAGTTAACGATAGTCATGGTGTACAAATAAGCAATCAGGAAAACAATATCAATATAAATTATATGGATATAAGCAACAAAGTTACAGTCATGCGGTCATAAGTGGGAGGAGATGGGTGACAGGAAAGATGAGAAGATGAATAGTAATGCAGTCCTAGTGAATAGTTGACAGTGTTGAGGGAATTGTTTGTTTAGCAGTGTGATGGTGTTTGGGGAAAAAACTGTTCTTGTGTCCAGTTGTCTTGGTGTGCAGTGCTCTATAATGTCCTTTTGAGGGTCGGAGTTGAAACAATTGATGTCCAGGATGCGAAGGGTCAGTAAATATTTTCACGGGCCTATTTTTGAGTCGTGCAGTGTACAGGTCCTCCATGGAAGGCAAGTTCCACCATCCTGACTCTGCTACCTATGTGAAAATAGGATACATTCCTGTGACAATAGAAGGAAGAAGTTTGCCATTACCTTAATTCATTGCATTGGTCTAGCTTAGAATCCTGGTTCTAATGAGCTAGAACTGGACTCCTTGCTTTATTATACTTACATATGAAGAATGGCTGCAGGAATTGGGCATGTCCACTCTAGTGAAAAGAAGGAGTAGAGGTGGCACGATCACAGTGTTCCAATATTTGAGGGGCTGTCACAAAAAGGAGAAGGTCAACCTCTTTTCCAAAACAGCAGAAGGCAAAACAAGAAATGATGGATGGAAACTAATGAAGGAGAGAGCCAACCTGGAATTAAGGGGAAATTTCCTGACAGTGAGAACAATCAACCAGTGGAATGGCTTGCCTTCAAAAGTTGTAGGTGCTCCATCACTGGAGGCTTTTAAGAAGAGATTGGACAACCATTTGTCTAAAATGCTATAGGGTCTCCTGCTTGAGAAGGGGGTTGAATTAGATTACTCCTAGGTACTTTCCAACTTAGTTATTCTGTTATGTTTCCAACCCATAGTTGGGTTGGGCAATATTTCCCTTTCACCTGCTCAAGGTGTCCTACCTGGGTGCCTCATTATTCCAGATTATCCTCTCCTGAGGCCAAGGACATGTCTGGGACTTGCTTCTCTCAGCTGGGTTATTGACTTTATTTCAAGGTTGTCTTTCTGCCTAAAAAGAGGCCCGAAGCAAGGAGAGGAATCCTCTGGGTTTCCCTCAGCCTGGTCCTTCAGGGAAAGCTGCCAAGGCTTAGGCAGAAAGCCAACTGGCAGGAGGTGTTAAGAATGAAGGTGAGACTGTTTGTGGTGCCCTGGACTCAAAGTAATTTACCACTCATGTCAGGACCAAGAAGTCCAGAGAGGAAAAGGCAGATAGAAATTACTCAGAATGTGGGAGAGAGGGAGGGAGGGAGGAAGGATGGAAGGAGAGAAGAGAGCATGTGATTTTGCATGCCGTCTACATATCAGAGGTGCAGGCTTTGATCATTTGGTAGAAGGTGCCATCTGGACTTTTATGACTCCTTCATCAGCATATCCTTATGTGAAAGAATGCATTTCCTTCACTTTTGAGTTCTTCTGGGCACCTGTTGAAGTGAGACTTCCATGGTGGAGAGGGGACTCTCTTTTCCTCCAGGAGGTCTCCTTGGTGGCTCTCTCTCATAAAGGATGCACCATTACCATGATCTTATCGAAGTCACTTCCGGCCTTTCAACTCAGTCTCCAGTCAAAGCCTTTTCATGTTCTTCACGGAGGTTTTCTCCCTCTCCTCTGTTGCCTCCGTAAAGAGGAAGATTCAGGCTGCAATTGTCCTTCATAACTCTGAATCAATGGAAGAAAATGTCATTTGCAAACAGCAGGCTCACACGTGGGGCATTTCTCCTTCTGCAAGACGGTGCGTGAAAGAGAAAGAGAAGGTGGGCAGGGAGATACAGGGAACCAGATAAAAGAAACCAGAAAGAGGGAGACGAGAGCGGAGACAAAAAAGAGATTGAAAGGGAGAAAACCAGACACATGCAGATTTATGTTTATGCAGCACCAGCAGGGAAATAAAAGGCATCAATAAATTATATTATTTCTTCAGCCACTCCGGAAACATGAAGAAGATGTCTGCTGCAGACAGCAGGGGTCTCCGAAATGCCAAATTGAATGACAAATTTCATTTCCAGGTACATTTCACAGGCTGCCCACAATGTAAGGAACAAGATGTGAGAAGACAGTCAAGTGGGAGCTGTTTTCAATCCTCGGGGGTGGTCAGGGCTTCACAGCCCACTTGGTCCCCCTCCACTCCAGTTTCTGCTGCTTTGCCATAAAGAATTGTCAACTTTTTTTCATTTTGTTTTTCCTCTTAAATTTTGTAGGATTAAACGAGCAGGTGAAAAGTTTTCGGCAAGGAGATCAAGCAATGCCGAAACCACCATGCGTTAGATACAGGAAGTTGGCAGAAGAGAAAAGAGGAAGCTATATAAAATGGAGAACACGATGGTGTCCCACTGCCTCAGAAGGCTGAACATGAGCCACACACCTGGGATAAAACCAGTGGTGGGATTCAAATAATTTAACAACCAGTTCTCTGCCCTAATGATTTCTGCCAACAACTATTTCACCAAACTGCTCAGAAAGTTAACAACTGGTTCTCCCAACTGGTGCGAACTGGCTGAATCCCACCACTGGATAAAACCCATCCACATGTGGGTGACTGCCAGTTGAAGACAGTCTGGCTACAGACATCTATTAGTGACAAGGACAAATGCTATCAAACATCCATATGAAGCCACAGGAAGAGTTCATCTATCTGTTGGGATGAGGTGTTGTTAATCAGGGTGAAGTGTCATCACGGGGTGCTGGGAACATTGAGCAACCCCAATAACTGGTTCTCAGCATTCACCCTCAGGATCAGGTAGATCGATTCTTGGTGGGTCCCCGTTTCCATTCCACCTGCTGCTTTTGAATGCCAGGTCAATGTGTAATAAATCTGCCTCATCTATGATTTAATTGAGGATTAGGGTGCCAACCTGGTGCCTATAATCAAGACCTCTGGTGGATGAGTATGGATAGATGAGTAACTCAAAGACCACTGGATCTCTTCTTCCCACCCAAAGCTGTGCTCATGAATTCTCTCTAGACCAAACCACCAAGAGTTAGCAGCAAAATGAAACAAAATTTGGAGGTGGGTTTGCACAAATATTAAGCAGCATGATGCTTTGCTAAGCTTAACACACCTCTTTTGCTCAGTCTTTTGAAAACAAACTGGGGTGGCCCAGGTGGAAATGTGCCCACGTGATTATCGGGCTTGGCCTCAGCCAACACCCCAGGGAAGGGGAGGTGCGGTGGGATGGTTAATGGTTAACTGTGAGTTATCAAAGGTACTTACTGTAGAAGGTCTGCTTTGTAGGTAAGCAGAACTGACGCCCTGTGTTTCAAGTTTGGTTTATGGGAAGAGCTGGGATGGCTGCTGGTGTCTTCTGGAACTGCATCCCCCAGACATATAAACAGCCTCTGCTGTCCTGGGAGTGAAAATGACGTGGCCTTCATCTCATTCAATATTACCAGAAAAGAAGCTATGCAAGATTAGGTTAACAACTCTTAATGCCTTTCTGGCAATGCTGTTACAGT
>JANHFT010003856.1:7053-20196 GCA_032467955.1 Pseudoxenodon macrops
GTAGACAGGTCCCCAAAGGAACAAATCACTAAGGCTGATTTTCCCTGTGTGGATGGGAAGAACAGAAACAGGAAAATAACCAGTTAGGACTTGGAATAGAGAACCAGCCCAGCTTCATTGTCAATCATGACTGCAGTTTCTGAAATTATTTTATTTTTATTTATTTATTTTGTCAAGCATATATTAGAAAACAGTATTGACAAGATTATGAATATAGGAAATGGATACGAATAAATGGAGACAGTAGGACAGGGATGGTAGGCACGCTGGCGCACTTATGCACGCCCCTTAAAGACCTCTTAGGAATGGGGTAAGGTCGACAGTAGACAGTCTAAGGTTAAAGTTTTGGGGGTTTGGGGAAGAAACCACAGAGTCAGGTAGTGCATTCCAGGCATTGACAACTCTGTTACTGAACTTTTATTTTCTTCAATCAAGTTTGGAGCAGTTTACCATAAGTTTATATCTATTGTATGCTCTTGTATTGTTTTAGTTCAAGCTGTAGTATTCATTGACAGGAAGGACATTGTAGCAGATGATTTTATGTACTATGCTTAGGTTGGTCTGAAGTCAACAAAGTATAGTTTCATACTCAAAGTTGTCTAAGCCAAAATTTCAAGCCTGATGGTATAAGGTATTTTGTTTCGAGCAGAGGAGTGGAGGACTCTTCTGGGGAAATATCTATGGACTCATTGGCTTAAGAAACAGCCAATGAACAGCATGCAGACAAACACTTCATTGGTGGATTATACTTACTAGTTTATCTTTCTAATTTTCTAATATTTGTCTACTGTTTAGTAAACTTACTTATGGTAAATGCTTAGCATGCAAACATCATGTTAACTTCTTTTTCAGACTTTCCCACCCTACATACTTAAACTTAAAAAAATAAAACTAACGGACTTCAGGTCCTTTCTTTTCCCTACTGGAAAGGAAATAAGGGAGGGAGTGAAGATAAAGGCACTACCTGTGATGGAATGTAGCAAGGAGATGGATTCCCAGGAGAGAGGTATATTCCAGAGGTGTCTATGGAGATTCTCAGTCAACCAGATCATTTTTGTCCCAAAGGTGCTTTTTCAAAAGGCAACTGGACTTTCTTTATTTTTTCCTTGAAGATGTTTTGCTTCTCATTCAAGAAGCTTTTTCAGTTTTGACTGGTCAAAGAGGGGTCAAAGAGACCATCCACATTAAAACCGAACAGCTCTCCCTCAATAGAGGGGGAGGGATATGACATCACCTATCTCCTGTTTACAACACAGTCCTTTCAACAGTTCGAAGAAAGTTTCACTATTCAGGTTATCCCGTGGACACAGATAAACCTCCAAGTGGCCTCAACAACTCTCAGAAAGAGTGCTAATGACCAGATGACTGCAAGGAATATAAATCCTTCCATTTTGTCCCATTCAAGCAGAAATGAAGAAGCTTCTTGGATGAGAAGCAAAATGTCTTCAAGGAAAAAACCAAAGGAAGTCCAGTTGCCTTTTGAAAAAATAAAGCACCTTTTGGTATGCCAGGATGTAGGAGACAACTCGGTCCAGATAGTATATGTGAGTGAAATAGAGAGAAGGCAGACCGTCCCTATTAGTTCACAGACTATATTGTAGAAACAGATAATAGAGTGCTCAGTCTGGCAAGGTTTTGTCTACAGGTGTGAAAGTATAAAATACTCAGCTTGGAAGAATAACCATGTGTCATTCTTACTTTCAGGCTTGACACTAGCATTCTTTTGAGCACATACATTATTTAAGACTCATAAAATTGAATATGATTTTTGGTGTAGCATACACAATGTGGATTCCATGTGGGGTCTCTCAATGCTCCTTTCAAGATTGTTTTGATGGTGCACATGAATGCAATAATTAACGTTAGCCTGTTTCTATTCTTCTTATTGTCAAGTTGGTCACCACATAAAGCAGGATGCTGGATTACAGCCATTTTAATTCTAACCTGATATAGCCTTTATTATTCCCCCCCAAACCTCTATAAAGGAATATTGTCCCTGAAGAAGTGCACTAGAACTTTGGGAAGGTGGAGAGGGAGCCCAGCAGACTGGAAAGATAAATGACAGAATAATCTGCAGATATGCTGTGAGGAGGAATAATGAAGGAGGTAACGGTGGCCTCTGAGCTACTGTCATTCAGCCACAGCCCAGCCACTGATGAGAGACTGACAGCCTAGAGTCCCAGAGTTTCATCCATATTAGAATGAAGGGCCTAATTGCTTATTCACTGTCAATTCTAAGATAAGCCATCCAGCAGCTGATTTAATAGATTCTCTAACTTCCATACATTAGTTTTAAGTCAAAGTATGAACTTGGGCAGTTCATTAAAACATCTTTGTTTCTTGGTAAAAACCTATGCTTTGGGGGGTATTTGATCATTTGGAAATAGTGTCTTTGGTTTGAGAAATAAGTAGTTTAATTTCCATATGATCGGTAGAAACGTAGAATACTTTGGGGATGAATGGTAGTGAGATTTCTTTGGCCTCCAAAGACTGTAGGGGTGTAGCTAATAGCAATAGCATTTAGACTTATATACCACTTCACAGTGTTTTAAAGCTCTCTCTAAGCAGTTTACAGAGTCAGTAGATTGCCCTCCAAAATCTGGGTCCTCATTTTACTGGAAGGATGGAAGGCTGAGTCAACCTTGAGTTGCTCAGAATCAAACTCCTGGAATGAGAGTGAGTTAGCCTGCAGTACTGCACCACCACGGCTCTTGATGTGATCATATCATTGGATTGGGTAAAAACATATTTTTGACTTGTTTTGGGGGCTAGTAAGATTGAGAAGTTTCAAGGGATGAAATGAATGGCTTAAATTTCTTCAAAGTTTAATTCTTCAAAGTTCATCTAATCCTTCAAACTTTTCATATCTTTCAAAATATGCCTGATGTTTAGATTTTATACATTCTGGGGTGCTGTCAGTGCTGCAAAATGGTTCATATGGCTTTGGGGAAAATTGAAGTTGCATATGAATAAGCTTGGGTGAAATTATCTTTGTCATGTTGAGACCTTGAAATACTGATACTAGATATAAAGGCCTTTAACATTTCAATGAAAGGAAAGGCCAATAAAATTAAAAACCAGGTCCATGTGCACCAGTGGAATAAAAATGATAGGTGAAGTAAAGCTAGAAATATCAGCATAGAAACTCTTCTCTTCCATGATACATTGCATAAATATTATTAAATTTGCTTTGATATCATTATGAATTCCTGAGATAAATTACCCAATTTTGAATCTAACCCCAATGGCGAATGAGAGGGGAAAGGAGAGATGATATGATATGGAATATAGGGAGAGAAAAAAAGACTACATATTTCAAAATGAGAAATTTGGGTGATTATAATATTTTTATTATTAATTTAAGAAGGGGAAATTGTTGCGTATTCTCAGTGTTATCTTCTCTATGATTTTGCGCTGCAGAGATGGTTCTCCATTAACTGATGGGAATATGAGTGCCTGAAGGTCACCCCTTGAGTATACATCAACTAAGCAGATATTTCAACACACTGCTTCCTTCAAACCTTGTTTAACATGTTCAGTGACATACTATTGACTCTTAGACAAGAGGTGATTCAAAATAACTTTTTTCAGTCATGGCACAAAAAGTGTGGAAAGCATGTGGGAAGGGAGGAGCTGTTGCCCAAGAAACTTGATTGTTGAGGAAGTGGGACTGTGAATCCTCCTAGCTTCTGTTATATTTGCTGGGAGAGACATTTTCAAGAGCCCAGACTGAGTTCATTAAGACCCTGAGATTCATACAGAAGCCAGCTGTGGGGAATTACATGTATACAAGCCTAGATGAGATTGAAGCATATGCCTTCCTCTTGAGCCTGAGACGAGTCCATTTCTTTCAAGTCTTTGATCAGATTGCTACAATTATGTTATAGTTTCATACTCACTTCCTTCAAAGGATGACAGCTCATTAGTTTATGTTTACATACTGACTTGGAAATAAACATATACATACATAAACACCCAAGTACCTCAATTCACTGGATGTCACCCCACATTTAACCAGTTGCCAAACACTTTTTACCTGTAATCTACTTGCTTTAAGAAGTTTATGTCTGTGGGGGTCATTGAAGAAATCATGAAATGTTCACCATACATTCCTGAGGGCAATATTGTTTTTGTTATTCTGTTTTCTATTTTCTTAATAGCTGGCTTTCTTCCTGATTTAAATCTCCTGAATTGATTCTGAAGAAGTATTTATAGAATACAGTCTTCATTTACTGCATTGCATTTCCCCCTATATCTATATCTATATCTATATCTATATCTATATCTATATAAATTTTTCATCACTATTTTAACATCAGATAAATATTGGACAAGGACTGGGTTCATAGCATGATGTTATCTAATACATCCTTTAACTAAGTAGAGATCTCAGCCCTAAGCAACAGGCTATGTTCTATATATTCTCTATAACTGGGTTATGAATAGTTTTAAGTCAAAAAGACTGCAAGTATTTTTTTTAATAGCATTCCAGATTCTGTTCTCCCAAAATGAGCAAGACCAAATGTAGTGAAGTCAAAAATTAAATTAACTGAACGCAGCTAACATATACATACAGCTAATGCACAGTTAATTTGCAGTTAAATAATGCTAATACACAGCTTATATACAAAAACACATGTGATAGTCATCCCATATTAGCTACCCATTTAGAATACTAATCTGCCAATTTAAATAATAAGCAATCAGAAAATGTTGTTTTTCACCTCCCCACCTTTTAACTTAGATTGGGGAAAAGGGTCCCTTTTAAACATCAATTAGTTTCCTCCTCTGAATTATTTTAAAATCTAATGATTTCTACTTGTAACTTAAATGACTTTCTCCCCAATATTCACCTTTAAAATAGAAAACAGGCTGGTTAGTTAATTAACAGCCTGCTCATTTGAGTTCACCAATTTAGCAAACCAATCAATGCTTTCTTTTGTACATCCAAAGCAGGAAAGGAAGAGGAGAGGGCAAAGGAAGGAAGTCATTTTGATCAAGAAAGGAAAGGAAAAGTGCAGCAGAAAAAGCCAATTCTTTGGTATTTTTATATTAAATTAAATTAAATCAAATGCTTTTATGCTGCTTTGGTTCTCAGAACTAAAAATAAATTGGTGGGCACTGGCTCGGGTGAACATTATGTGAGGTTCAAGTGTTCTAATATTAATGTCCTATCCCCCCCTTTGGGGAAGCTTTATTTAGCATCACTGGATTCTATATCTTTTTTTTTTTACAGTTTTATGTGTCAGCTCAGTGAATCAAGTAGCTGAGAAAACTGAATAAAAGTAGAAGAGAGAGAACCTAAATAGATAAATCTCTAGCTCACCAGTGCATTTCCCTACCCACAACACAAACATATCCAGGTAATAGGTTTTTGTTGCCATGTTCTCATAACATTGCCTTCATATCTAACTTACAATCTAAGATGCTTAAAGTCATCTTTAACTGTTCCAGATTGAAAATAGTGATATCTGCCCATCTCTCATGGGCCATGTTAGGATGCTGGAGGAACATCCTTTCCCTTCCAGCCTCTGGGAACTCTCTTTCACGGTGGCTTAGGCTTAGGTTGGCTGTAAGAGAATCCAGACATCTGACTTCTATTGAGGCATCAGCCCATGTAATGGCTGACTAGTGCTTTCCATAGCATTTGTCAGGTTTTTTAAAAGCTCCCTATAAACATAACTTAGTGCTCTTTAGGTCTAGCTGTTTTTTTGTTTTTTTTGGAGAGAGGCCACTAGTCCTGTGCTGCAAGGAAGACTGATTGATTACCATTTCTCTTTTACTGTTTCTGTATATGTGTGGAGAGGGGTAGGAAGGGGAAGAAAGCTTTCTCCTAAGCTTTCTGACATCTAGTTTTACCTGAGATTTGATCACACCACCTTGGGGAGTCAAAAGGTACCTGCGAGAATGTGATCCAATTCTGCTGGACAATGATGGCCATGAAGATTGCATTGGATCTTTCTCCAGTTCCCTCTAAGACACAAAGGGGATAACACAATTTCTCCTTTATGTTTAGAATAATGGAGAAGGGATCCAAGGTCATCACCAACAGATGTGTTCCACTTTCAACTCCTCAGCGTGGACATTGTACTGGTTGCAACATTTAGAGGCTAGCTACTTGAGGTATCAGCAATTGCAGAACTATTAAGGGAGATGGAGATACTGCTTCACTCACTCCCATTTGAAAGAAATACCTGATTCACCAAAGCACCACAGTATTCTTCCTAGGAGCAGACATTCACAAAGTCTATGTCTCTCTGCGGGTGAGCAAGAACATTTTCCCATTAATCGTTCTTCAGATTCCATGTCATTTTTGCTCAGTTCCAGCTTCTCCTCTTCTGCTTCTTCTTTGAGCATTGGCTCCATTTTCATATATTCCACTCTCACAATAAACATTCCCCATTCATCTTTTTCTCTCCTCATAATCTTCATTATATTTCAATGTAGTAATCTTCTCTTCATATCCCACCTATTATCTGTTAATTTTCTGAACATTCTTTCTTGGCATGACCTTTCAGAAGACTGCTAAACCTTTGCCCAAAATAGCCTTGATCACTGACCAGAGGTGATAGTGAGGCAATTTGACAGGTAACCAAATACGGTGTTCCAAGTACCCAGCTACATTCATCCAAGCAAGAATATTATCTAAATTAAGTAACAGCTGGATATGTTGATAATTTGGGGAGGGACTCGTAGATGATGAAGGCTTTCCCTTTTTTATGTTTAAATGTGGAGAGATTAGCTTGAGGTAAGATACCTGGAGAAGGTCAAGAAGGTGGTGTTTGAGATGATGATGATTACATTGCTGGAATGTAATTATCTAGTGTCCAGAAATGAAGTGGATATGAAGTTTTATACTGGGAAACTTCTGAACATGGTTCTCTTAAAAGACAAAAAACAAAAAACAAATACATGATATAATTTATTCCTTCAATAAGAGCATTGGTGGTACAATGGTTAGAATGTAGTACTGCAGGCTTCTGCTGGGTGCTGGGTGCCTGTAATTTGGCAATTTGAATCTCACCAGGCTCAAGGTTGACTCAGCCTTCCATCCTTCTGAGGTGGCTAAAATGAGAAGCCAGATTGTTGGGGGTAATATGCTGGCATTTGTAAACTGCTTAGAAAGGGCTGTAAAAGCACTGTGAAGCAGTATATAAGTATAAGTGCTATTGCTGTTACAGGAGGAGGCAGCTATAGTTAGGATAATGGAGGAGTTATACATTGGTATTGTTTCCATCTTGCATTCTCATATCTGGCCTACCTTATTTAGAAAATATTTGGACAAATCCCTACACAAAACATTGGAAAACCATATTTAATCAAAATGTTGTGGTAGATTAGAGCACTATATTATCTAGTGTGAGAGAACCAAAATAAGTCTCTATATCAAAAAGCTGTATTCTACCAAAACAAGTTCTACCATGGCAGAGACACAAAAGGGATTTTTCATAACAGAATAAGAGAGTTGGAAGGGACCTTGGAGGTCTTCTAGTCTAACCAACTGCTCAAGCAGGAAACTCTATACCATTTCAGACAAATGATTGTCCAATCTCTTCTTAAAAACTTCCAGTGTTGGAGCATTCACAATTTTTGGAAGCAAGTCGTTCCCCTGATTTATTGTTCTAACTGTCAGGAAATTTCTGCTTAGTTCTAGGTTTGTATTCTTCTTGATTAGTTTCCAACCATTGCTTCTTGTCCTGCCTTCAGGTGCTTTGGAGAATAGGTTGACCCCTCTTCTTTGTGGCAACTCCTTAGATATTGGAATGTTACTTTTCTGTTTCATTCCTGGTGAAAATAGATGGTCATAAAATTTTACATTCAGAGGATCTGCAAAAATATCTAAGTACATGTGAGCAAACTACTTTAAAAACACATTGGGGAAAGCTGCATTTAAATAAACCAAATAATAAGGGAAGTTGTATACAAAAAAGCATCCTATGTGGAAAAAAATGTACCAGATTTGGAAAAATAAAGATCAGATTTGTTTCTACCTGGTGTACTGAATTAACAATTTTAGTTGTAGTGAATTATCAATTCCCTTACCAGCAGCACCAACGCGAGACCAAATTATCTATGTGTTAGCTGTAGTGACCTGTAGCCTGAATCAGAATCAGACAATATATTTCAAGTCAAATTAATTGATATAACTCCAGCTGTAATGGAATGTCTCAAAAGAGAGAGGTAGTGTGATGGACTACTGCAAGTGGCAGTTTCCCAGGAAGGAGGAAGCACATTTGGAGGAGGTGGGTGGGAGAGAGGAACAAAAGACAGCATAGCCCAGAACTGGTTCAGAGATGAAGAGTTTTAGGATAGCAACTTCCTAGAATTTCGCAGTGAATATTTGTTAGGGTTAGAATGATATACGGTAGGTTTAGCCTGGCATGATTATGTCTATGTGACATGAGCAAATAAAAAAAAACTATACTTTGGCTGGATTGTTCTATGACATTCTTGGCTGCACATAGAACATCTGCAAAATACATGATTGGCTTATAACTGTTTTGCAGCGATTTATGTCCATAATGCATTCCACCAAGGTAACTGTTTAAAAAACAAAATTGTATTATTTTTTTTACAAAGCTCACCTACTTTTGTCATGAATGTACCTGCCTTCATTATTGGTGGAATATGTGACTTTGCACTGAATTGTTTTGGCCTTCACCAGTACCAAGGCTGGCTGTTTGACACAGCAGCATCTGATCTAATGGAAACACTGTGACCTGTGCATTAAATTGCACCAAAAGAGATGTGTTTCCATAACCAATAAGACAAGGCAGTGCCTCTGAGAAAAGCATTTGCAGTTGCCCTTCCTTATTAAAGGTAACTGCCTTTTAAGAGGTCCTTGGCACTGAAATCTCCTGCCATAAAAATTAGTCTGAGATCATCTGTATTATGTTCGGTATACATTTAACATCCTAGACAAGGCTAATGACAGTGAAGGGTAACAAAGGAATTTAACACTGTGGTAGATTTTTTTCATAAAAAGATATTAGAGATTGAGGACTGCTCACCATTTCCTAAATTTTGTTTTTGGCTTTTACATTGAGATAGCCATTGAGATTCAGTATCTCCACAATATAACCTGATAATATTTCAGCATTAATGGAGAATCAGATATAAAAGGGCAATAAGCACACCCATGCCGTATTTAAAACTTGATGTTTCTTGTTCTGCAGCGTGATATTTAATGGGTGCTTAGATGGATGTAACTTATAGCCATTGTGATATTCAGACAAAGGATAACTTGCACCACTGCTAAGATGTTAATATTAATATTAGGTCCTGCCCAGGGTTTATTATAAAAGAAGGATTCAAGCTATCTAGATCAGTTGCTTCTTAACAGTTTTTTTTCCTTCAGGCACTGGCCTACAACCCTCAGTATTGGCTACAATTTTTTGGGAGTTATACTTCTGGCAGGCAAGCTGATTCAGAGAAAATGGAAATATAATGGCCTGGAATTTAGGATGCCCAGTGCAGTTATATGTGGCTCAGGCAAACATACTAGAGAACAGATCCAAACTAGAATATTCTGCAGTTCTTTTTCATAGTTCAAATTGAATAAGATTTCTCTTCTGTCCTGTCATATCCTGTCCTGTCCTGTCCTGTCCCGTCCCGTCCCGTCCCGTCCCTTCCTGTTCCTGTTCCTGTTCCTGTTCCTGCTCCTGCTCCTGCTCCTGTTTAATTTTATTTTGGACTTGTATGTCTGCCCATCTTAGGACAATACTCGCTAGATGGCTTGCAGAACATACTCGGCAGAAAGAGAAAAGTTAGTCACTATAACAAATCTTTAAAAACTAAGCTTTCACCTCTTAGTCATTATTTATCACCCCACCAATGTAACTAAATTACCATTTGCTTTCTGGCAAATGGGAGGACCTCCTCATTTAGCTCATCCCCTTTTAGTATAGCCTTTATTGTCATTGTACATCATGTATACAATGAAATTGGTTAATTTTGCCATATTATAAGGTTAGATTACAGGAATGTCTCCCCCCCCCTTCATCATGATCACCCAGCTTCATCATACACATACAGGTATAGGCCCCCTGCCAATTTTCTGTGTCTGCCAAGAGAGCAACTGATAACAAGAGGCTGGGACTCCAGAAAGACATCAAATGTTCTGAATGCCCATTGTTGTCAGCCAAGGCTAATAGTTCAAGCAGTGCTTGTAATGTATAGATGTATAATTTGAGATGGTAGGGGAAAGCCAGGCCTCTGCAGAGCCTTCTTTTATTGCTTCAGTTCTTCCATGCCTGCTGCTTGTATAACCCATGGACCTCAGAAAAGGATGAACACAGTTTATATCTGGCTTCAACTAAATGTCCTGTCTAAATCTCCTGTGATCACTTTGCCATTTTGTTCATGACCTACTACTAGGAACAATCAACAGATATTTAAAGCAAGAACATTTTAATTCGTTCTGTTCATGCCCAAAGTAACTCCGTGTCTCTGAAACAGAAAACACAACTTCACATAGCAAGGAGATTACACCAAGAAAATAAAAAGTTTCGCCTTCAGAGACAGTGTGACAGAAATAATTAGTTGCTTTTAAATGGAAAGGCTTGTTTTGCTACACTTTAATAGAAAAGGGGTTGGAATCTTCTTTGGAAGAAAATAATTGGAGGAGAGCCCATTTTTAAATGTGTCTCTGTTTATTTTGAATAAGCCAATGAAAAAGATTTTATAAGAAGCAGCATTGTCCAAGGTGTACCTTTTTTGTTCTCTGAGACATTTTGTGCTTGTATCTGCACAATTATTCTAGCTGTTTTTTAAAAGGTTATTTTCTTAGTTTTCTGTTGCTATAAGGAATACCTTATAAGGAATATCCCTTATTTTTTGGCTGAAAAGTTGACATAGTCTATCTTGTTTTTTATATAATCTATAAGCTGTTCTGGGAAATCTTTATCTAAGGAGCAAGATAAAAATGTCCTAAGAAAATAATTAGACTTAAAAGCTTTGTTAATAGTGTTGTGAAATTATCCCATCTGAGTGATTGATTCTGTTAAAATTTTAAATATGATCCAACCTTTCAAATCAATTTAGCAAATTGAAACAGTTGGATCATTTATTTCAACTTTCCACTTTGACTTGAACATTCAATGGAATTGAACTTAGAGATGGTTTCTATGAGACAAAATTCAGGATGTTTTTGAGTATGCTGGTTAAAGAAATTGTTTTTCACCTCAGGGCAATAAAAGTAGATTCTATTATTTAATGTACGGTGTATGTATAATAAATTTGTAATATTCTAATATAACTCTATTATTAATGAATATTATATTAATAAAGCCTCTCAGAATTACCTTGAGGTAAGATGGGTGGTGTATATATTTTATAAATAAATAAATTATATTTATGTACATTAATAAATGAAAATTAAAAACCATTCTATTGGTCAAATTTCTGCAGGTTGGCTAGCAGCCAACCATCTGCGTGGCCTTATGAATTAGCATCTCAATTTTTATTGTATTTATCATTTTTATTAAAAAGTTGATATAGGAAGTTAGTACTAAGGTGGCAAGATATCTCTGAGAGAAGTAATAAAGAGAAGCCTTGACTGAAAATAAAATATGATGTGTTTTCAGTGTGAAAAGTTGCATGCTAGTATAAGTATAGGGACAATTAATTAGAATCATTCCCAATTAAAAAAGCATATTCTTTTTGATGGAGATAGAATTTTGGAGAAATATGTAAAACAGACATTTTAACTTTACTGGAGACAAAAGAAAAGCCAATATGGTGAAAATCTCTCCATCTTCTCCTATTCCCTCAACTTACCATTCCTTACAATGCTTTAAAACAAAAACAAAATCACATTAAGGGCCTTCCTTTCCCTCCTGCTGAGTTAAAGTCCGATACACCATTTCTTAAACTAGCAGAAAACTACACCAGCATGAAATTTGCTGCTCTCATTGTTGATCTCTATTCTTACCTTATTGCATCTGTTCCATGTCACTGCTGAATGCTATTATCCTCATTATCATGTTATTTACAATGCACGTGCATATATGCAGCCTCTGATAGGCAAAGCAATTAGTTCGGTCTTCTGGTTTTGCTGCTCTACCTCTTTAGTGTATCAGCAGCTTTGTGTGTGCCGAGTGTGGAATCTGCAAACATGGCATTACAGGGGGAGTGGAGTCTGACACCAGGACTCTGTCAGGAGTCTCTTGACAGCATTGTCTGTTTCCCCTTTCAGATCCCATTCTGTCTGGACACAAATCAAATAAAATGAGGTGAGAAATCATGAATAGAGAGGAATGGTTGGCAACAATTCTTCAGAGAGAGAAACTTTATTGAAGCTTTCTTGCCTCCTTTTTCTATATACTCACCCATTGCTGACCCATAGACTCCTTTGTGTTATGCCTGGAAGCAAAACTAAGTCATTTCCAATGGCATGGTGGTTCTGACCAGCAGATTGAAACTATGAAAATGTTTACAGGTGTGAGATGTGTGTGACCCACATTAAAAGGGGGACAGGCTTTGATTGTCATGCTTGCCATTTTGATATTGTTGGCCTTTGGCAGTTGCTTAATGTTTTGTGTTAAAAGGTAAAGGATCCCATTGCACATATGGTTCCCCTTGCACATTCCTGACTCTAGGGGGTGGTGTTCACCTCCGTTTCTAAGCCCAAGAGCCAGCGCTGTCTGATGACAATTCCATGGTCATGTGGCCAGCATAACTAAATGCCGAAGGCGCGTGGAACACTGTTGTCAGGTGATCCCTATTTTTCTACTTGCATTTTTACATGCTTTCGAACTGATGGGTTGGCAGAAGCTGGGGCAAGTAACGGGAGCTCACTCCGTTATGCGGCACTAGGGATTCCGAACCGCCGAACCACTGAATTTTCTGATCGACAAACTCACCATATTAGCCACTGAGACACCGCATTACTTTATTCAATTATTTAGAGAGCACATAACAAAATTCCACAGAAAACACTTACCAAAGGCCAGAACAGCAATGAGCCATCCTCATCCCCAAACATCTATTGAGTACTCTGTGATATTCACCCTACTGGTCACTGGCCTTTGTTGCTAACCTTAGGAGTGGAAAAGAACAACATATTACATCAGGGGTGAAATCCTCCCGGTTCGGCCCGGTTCTATAGAGTAGGTTGCAAGCAGCTGGTGACATCATAGAACC
>JANHFT010003856.1:29971-48141 GCA_032467955.1 Pseudoxenodon macrops
TCTGGAGGCTTAGGGAAACCTCCTGAAGCCTGCAGAGGATGAAAAATGGCCCTACGGGCAAACCAGAAGTCCATTCCCGAACTTCCAGTTTGTCTGTTGGGCCGTTTTTCATCTTCCGGAGGCTTCCCTGAAAGCTCCTGAAGCCTGTGAAAAATGGCTGAAAATCAAAGTCGAAAATCAGCTGGCCAGCACATGCATGTGCACTGGAGTTGACAGGGCAACGCCTCGTGTGCCCTCAGAAATGGCCATAGGTTCGCCATCACTGATATAGTCCTTTGTGCAGGTAATCTGGCCAGAAAGACTCTCTGGCAACATGCATCAAGCAGCCATATTGTCTCTTTTGAAATGAGGAGGGTTTTCAACTGGAGAATGCCCTGTGGAAAGCTCTTCTCAAATAACTTCTCTGCAGCAACTTGACTAAACTCAAGGCAACAGTCAAACATGTTATTATTAGTTCTAATATAAAACTAATATTATTAGTTCAGAGTTGGGGGGTAGGGGAGTAAAAGGCAAGATGGCTGCAACTATGCAATGGAAGCTCTAGAATAAAAGTATAAGAGCTGTAGCGATGCAGTAGTCAGATTGTAGTATTGCAGGCTAATTCAACTCACTGCCAGGAGTTTGATCCTGACCCAGTCAAGGTTGACTTCCATTCTTCTGAGATCAGTAAAATGAAGACCCAGATTGTTGGGTACAATATGCTGACTCTGTAAACTGCTTAGAGAGGGCTGTAAAGTCTAAGTGCTATTGCTACAGGGCTTCTTGGCCAACATTTGACTTTTTGACCCCTCCCCTTCATCTCTTATGAAGATTAATCTACCTGTTTTTGTTTTTTACTTTTGGTCTGTCTTACTGAATTCATTATTTCACTCATTTCATTTTCTGAACCACTATGTTTGCTTGTATGTCTTTTATTTTTTTGGGGGGATAGGTTTGTTCTGATATTTAATGATGAAGGGGAGACTATTTATACATGTTTTAAATCAAGGAATATATTTTAAATGATTGCATTTCTACAGGAATAATTTCCCTAATGAGAAGATATCAACGAAGCTCGTATCAGATCCTATAATCATTCATTCAACCATTACTCTTACTTGCACCTCATGCTAATTTTCATCCATAACCTTTCCACATATTGTTGATAAAGGTGTTTCATGTAATTAGCTAATAACGATGTTAGCCAGGAGATGGCCAATTGATTTTGAAAAGTGCAGTAGATAGACGAAACAACATATTTTCTAAAAGTTGTTCTTAAAACATATTAGTACACTTTCCTAGTACATTACTGAAAGACTCCACCTGTATTTCAATTAGCCTCCTGCTAATTCATCTGTGATATTCCTTAATTTATTCATTTACAGTGATTAAAACTTCAGCAGGTACCTTCTCAAACTTGACATTCACAGCCTCTGGTACGACGTCTGTATTACTTGAAGCACTCTCATTTGCTTAGAATATCATATTCATTGCTGAGTAGCAAGTGTAGAAGTATGAATATGAGTTCTAAGTATGCGCTTCAAGTTAGCACAGTGCCTCAGAACTCAATCAGACAGGTGGCGAAAGGTATTTAGCATGCATCTCACTATCAATGTCAAGATGCAAGGACAATAAAATGCTACGAGCATATTTCCCTACTGGTTGTCTGACAGATTTTAAATGGGTTAACTCATCCAAATGTCAGAAGGCTGCACAGTGACTTAAAGAAAACAGGAAAATATGAAGGGATTGTTTTCCAATGCTATATTTGTTGGGTAAGTATAAAAGCATTGAGGATTTAAAAAAAAAAAGAGAAATACCAAGGTACATTTTAGAATACTATTCTTCAAACTTGGCAACTTTAAGATGTATGGACTTCAACTTCCAACTTCCAGTATTCCCCAGTCATCCAATTCTGGGAATTGAAGTCCACACATCTTAAAGTTGCCAAGTTTTAGAAACATCCCCTTTAGTAATATGCCCTGAAGTGATTCATACATGACTGAATTCATTCCTTTCACATAGCATGATAGCAGGGAATGGATTCATACACAACAAGGCTGATAATGGAAATACATAAATACTGTAGTCTATGACCATTTTATATCAGATGCTATTCTATGAAACTAGAGATGACAAACCACTAGAGTCTTGTTTATTGGCTGATTTTACTGAGAGGAAGAGGTTGAGCTTAATTCCAGAAATATATAATGGTTCTGAATTCATAACCTACCATATTTGATTCTAGGGAGGTACTATTTTTGGCTATGGAAGAGGTTACACTCCCACATCCATAACTGACTTGTGCCTGGGTCACCTTCTGATTGAATTATTGCTATGCATGGAATTGCAGTTGAAGATAATTTGAAACTATGACTGCTCCACATTGTATGGAGTGGCTTCCCCATAGCCACTTCAATAACTGTGTTTAAAATAAAAATTAACCTAATTTTATGAATATGAGGAACTCAGAATTGGTTTTGATTGAAGTGTCTTGTATGAAAAATATTTTTCCCCTGAATGATTCCTTTGTACCATTAGCAGCTTTGTAGAATGTGTGAGGGAACTGCAGAAAAAGCTGCCATAAGATAAAAACTTCACACTCTTATTGTTAATATTATTACTTATAAATATTTATTTTATTTATATTTCATATTTCTAAACCACCCCTGTCCCTCAACTCACTCACTGTCCCTCTCTCCCATATATCAAAAATGGTATATGAATTCATAGAAAAATAGAGAAAATAGGATGTGAAGTGGCGAATCCATCATAGTACTTAATGCAAAGACTCTTATCTCCAGGAAAGAGAATCTGTACTTTTCAAAGATCAAAACTTTGCTGAATGACATGCTATTCCAGGGCAAGACACTGTAAAGTGGAACTATGATCACTAAAAAGAGGATGATCAAAATAGCCTGAGAAGCACAAGAATTGCCACATACTATAAACTCTGGCTGAGTAATTTGTTTACCATAGCTAGCACCAGATGCTTCGGGAGGCTCAGAAGTAGGGTTGTTGTTCATCTCCAATTTTTAATTGTCAAAATATGGCTAAATTAAGGAAGCCAATAAATATGTCTGATTTATTTTCATGTTTTTGTTCTTTTAAGCCATCCTTTAATATGTATACAGTAAATAAGCAGTCATTAACAAAGATAAGAAAAAATGACATGATTATCAGTAGAATATACAAGTTTTGAAATAATTTTTAGATAACACTATTCTTAAAAGTACTTCCCCGAACATACAACTGGAAACAGGAAATTGTCTCTCCTCCCTATGTTTTGGGAATCATATAAATCTTAGCTGGGAGAGCTGTGTTTTAATGGGTTTTAGACATACTGTACTACCCATTCCTGGGGTGAGAGACAGGAGTGGATACTCACTATGAGGCTTCCACTATACTTCAAAGCCCTTCCCTCCTTTACATTGGTACATGAATGCTACTGGGAGAGATTGTGGTTTGAGTGTCGTGCGTTGCAGTCATTCCTCATAATGAAGCCCAAATGATGAAATGTTCCTTGTTCATAGAACATCCTTTGCCCTTGCTTACTTGCATTGCCACATCATACAAAATAATATAAGGGGGAGAGTTTATAATCCCTGTAGTGATATTTGCACCATCACAGAATTGAGTAACTTAACATGATTAAAATCCAACTCACCCAACTCACCTCATAGGGTTATTGTTGTGAGGAAAATCGGAAGAGGAAGGTATGTTGAATATGTTTGCCATCCTGATTTATTTGCAGAAATAATAAAGGCAGGATACAAATAAATAAATGGTCACACCGTATACTTTCATATTTGGATAATGACTTCTGGGAAGATATGCACAGTTACTGTGAGATTGGTAACTTCTGAGACAATTATTTGAAAACCTGAATGACAGGAAAAGATGAGCTTATCTTCTTGTAGCCATAAAGCTCTTTGGTTGTAGAGAATAAGGAAGATGACTTTGACAGAGATAGGCAGGTTCTATTACCCAAAGTGACAAGGAGAAAAATGTATTTTAAGTCCAAAACAAGTAGAAAGTCTATGGAAGCAGCTCAGATAGATACTTCCCTAATTTATGTGGATATGAGTACAAGAGAAGACACAACCCAATCAAACCTGCAAGATTATGTTATTATAGCCACTCTTCACAAAATAGTTTTAGCTTTTCCATGTAGTTGATTCCTGGTCTGATCTACCTGATGGTGCTGACATTGGACCAATTTCAGTTTTATTTACTTTAGAAGTTGGTTATGAAATGAACGAATATTTTCCTTGAAAATAGGGTAGGAAAAAAATAATATGTAAGAAAAATGGAGATGAAAATAACAAATGGGTAGAGCTCACTTGGATATACAAGAATCATATTTAAAAGAGTATTATTTGCAGATACTTCAAGACATGGTTAAACATTCTAGACACTTTACTTGAAAGAGGCAGACACAACTGGAATGAATTTAAGTGAGGACAACCAGAGCAATGAGGGCAGTGGAAACTAACAAATCTAGTTATGGAAAACTTCCTTATGATAAGACTGGTTGAACCAATTATTATGGAATTGCTAGTTCTCTTGGTATACAGTACTTTAATCTTGATTCCTGAATTAAGCAAGTGGACATGACTAAATGCTACCTGATAACAATGATGATCTGAAATAAATTAGATATAAAGTTATCTAGTTTTTTGTGGCCTGAGCTCCCAATACATGCATTTAAACTATTACCCAATCTGCTGCTTATTATTTTGGAACATAGAGCCTCTAACAAAAGAGATGTCTGAAATAATAACCACGGAGAATGTATCTTGCATAAAAACAATAGCTGGAGCTCAGATCTAAGTAACATTTTTTTTAAAAAGCAGAGAATATCCCTCCTGTTGGCATCTTTTCTCACAGCTTGTACACCAAGTTCCAGACTAATGCAATTTATAACATTTGACTTATAATGTCCCCGAGTGAAGAGGTTTCACAATGCAAAACCCAGCAGAAACTGAGTACATCTAACTACAGTTTGCGAGCCTGAGTCCTTCTATAATAACAGTGGTAATGAATGATGAAAGAATGTTCTGTTGAACAGCTGAGTGGATACACGCTACATTTGGATGTAATTACAAAACAGCTGTGAAGAGAGAAAAGAAAAGAAAAAAATCAATTGTTCCTGCTTGTCAATGGCCAATTTTCAACAGTAAGGAGGAAAAAAAAAAGAATGCAGGATGAGATGTTGCAATGAACAAATAATCATTTATCCTCTGTTGATTGTTTTAATACTGCTGGACCCATGTTATATGAATTGTCACTTATACTAATGTCTCAGTGGGGAAAACTGCAGAAGACAGGATACAATTTTCTGTTTATTTTATCCTAGACTGCAGGTGTACCACCATTATTTCTATGGTAGAAACAAATGCAATAAACCATAAACTCCCCCTATTCTTTTATTACCCCAAGGCCCTTTTCAGTAGAGCTGTACAAAGAATCAAAGTGATGTTACATTTCAGTGAAGCTTAGAATTTGCATTGTGAAGCAAGGTGGACTCCCATTGCTTATAAAAACAGCATTGCTTAGCTTCTACACATGAACAAATATATGGAGTCACCTGAAGGAGAATTGTTTGGGGCACTTCAGGTGCCCCAAACAATGAGAATTTATTTGTGGAGCACCTCTGCTGCCCAAATAAGTGAATTGTGTCATTTCCACATGAAAGTACTTTGTTGAACTTCAACATGTAGGCCTGTTTTTCAGCCATTTGTAAAATGCGGAGGATCTAAGCAGAAGGAATGCTTCCAGTTATGTAGTTAAACCCCATTTAATTATATACAGACATTTACCTATTAGACCACACTTCCACAAAGCAATTAACTTGGTTAACCCTTAACCTAGTCAAACTTCCTTACCAAAAACTGTATGAAACATCACCAGGGATATAAAATCCCTACTATATTTCACTAGAAAGAGTATTGGAAATTTCATTTCATCGTTAATCTTTTCCCCATTAACCAGGTAAGCAATAGTAAGCATGGCTTGGCCACTGCAACCAATCAATGTTTGGGAGGTCACAAAGATAAAGAACTGAAGAAGTTTCTTGGATGAGAAGTGAAACGTTTTCAAGAGGGAAAAATTCAAGAAAGTCCAGTTGCCTTTTGAATAGCACCTTTGGGACAACCATGGTTTGGATAGACATCTTCGGGCAAATTTTTTTATGCCAAGCATAGATATGTATGTAATACATACATTACTTTTTTCAAATAATCCTTCTCTCCAGCTCTTTTTCTTGAAGGATTAAATGAACAATAGACATTAATTAAAATAGGCATTCCCATGTCCTAGCTGAGGAGTTAGCTTGCATGAATGAGTCTTCTATGAACTAGATTTCAATTAGAACAATGTCCTACCTGTCAATAACTACTTCAGCTTCAACCACAACAATACATGAGCAAACAACAGATACAAACTTAAAGTAAACTGCTCCAAACTCAATTACAGAAAACACGACTTCAGCAACAGAGTGGTCAATGCCTGAAATACACAACCTGACTCTGTGGTTTCTTCCCCAAACCCCAGAAACTTTAACCTTAAACTGTCTACTGTTGACCTCACTCCATTCCTAAGAGGTCTGTAAGGGGTGTGCATAAGCGCACCAACGTGCCTACTGTCCCTGTCCTATTGTTTATTTGTATCCTTTTCATGTATTCAAAATCATGTTTATACTTTTATCTGTTATTTTATCTTGACAAATTAAAAAAAATGATTTAATCATCTGGTGGTAACCAGGGCCAGAAAGTAGGGTTGATCTTTGTGACACCTTTTCTATCATAGTTTCTGAACTGGAAGGGTATGCCTATAGTTAGGTAAAAGCTAAGGATCTTCTGGTGTACTGATCATCCTGCTGCCCATCTGGCTCCCTCCTTGGACTCCTGGACATGGTTGTTGGGCTAATGGTCTAGTGCATCCTCTAGTTCAGGGCTGTCAAATTCCAGGCCCATGGGCCGGATGTGTCATGAGCTGGTCATGCCCATGCTCATGCCTTGTATAGAGAAGGGGGAAAAAGTCACAATATGTGATGTGATGCCATCATGATGATGTGAGTTTGACACCCCTGCTCTAGTTGATCAACTTGTATAGGGTGAGTTGGGACTGATAGGCTGTAATCATTCATGTGCCAGGTAATCTTTGATCTAACACATATAGGTGATGATGTATTAGATCTCATTTATGCCATGGAACAGTTGTTTTATTATTTAGATATGAAATGTATTATCATCATTCCTTTATTAGGAATGTTAGATCATTTCCTGATCTAACTGCAATTGATAAGCTATCAATATCTTCTGTATGGTTGGACCCATTTGGATGATCTCTCTCAGGTGCCTCATGGATACACAGGGGTTTTGGTGAACACTGGGGAGGATCTCAACAATCCATCAAGTGAGCTTCTCAAGGGCTGACAATAGGTAGCATAAGCTTGTGTACTTATTCAGACAAGCATCTTGGATCACTTCACTGGTCGTGAAACATCTTATGATATTTTTGGATTGGGATCTCCCATGCAAATGATAAAGCCAGGCATTCAGGAAGTAGGGATATAGGGAACAATGGAAATCTGATTGATTTAATTGTTTGCTTTAGAAACTGTTTAGATATAAAGGGTGGGACTGGATGTACTTTTTTGATTTACTTTTTGCTTGTTTTTACATGGTAATTCTAGGAAGCACTTCAGAAAAGTAGCAGTTTCTGAATAGTGTACCATGCTGCTGTTAGGCCATAGATGTCAATCATCACCTTAATCATCAAAGCGTTTGCAAATTAGCACATACATGGAAATAAAAAAGGACACTACAATGATGAGATTGTATAAGATTGTACTGCAAAGACGCAGCTATTTTATCCAAATGGGTCTTTGTTCTCCTATATGTTACAAAACACTTTTTGGAGACTGAATCTAACACAGCACAACCAGAATATTTGTACAGTTTTACTTACAATGTAATTGCATAGTGGCTTGTATCAATTATTTTTGAGAATTGGTTTAAAATTTTAATGTCTCATATAACATATGGCCTACTGTCTGAAACTATCTGGTTTGCATTTGCAATTCAGGTTCTTCTAAATACACTCATTGCTTTGTCATTTCTAAACTACAAAGTCCATTCTCTGAAACATTTTCTGGATTCAGAAACAGCAATGAAAATACCTTTCTAAAATTAAATCTTGCCTACCAAGATTTTTTTAAAACAGATAGCATAGTTCCAGTGTTTCACAGCAGTTGTGTTGCTTTTAAATAGGTGTAAATTATGTTTTTTAGAAAGTTCTGCAAAATAATTTAAATAGATTAAAAAATACATAGCTTTACCCTAAATTAATCCATTTATTGTTTAATGTTATGATAAGGTGGAAATTGGCTCTCCAGTTTTTGTCATTCTTAACACTTGTGTTGAATAATAAAGATCAGAAATTTACTAACCTTTGAGAGTTTTTTTTAAAAAAAAAGACATGTAAAATGACATTTGTTTAGATTATTAGAGGCAAGTATTGCTCTCAAAATTCTAGTATCACTTCACTTAAGAGGATGCATCTATTTGGACTTTAGTCAGTTGGTAAAGTCTATTTACTATGTTTTTGCGGTAAAGGTTATAATTCATGTTACCTTGGTTTCATTTGAGAAAAAAAATTCTAGATAACTACAATTACTGCTGTTATTTTGATACACTGCATTTTTCATTTTGTTTGTTTGTTTGTGAAGGTGTTCTGATGCCCGAAGCACATCAAAACCTATTTTAAATAAATAAAATGTAACATAAATGAAGATAAAAATAAATCATAAGTCTGTGATGCAAGATGCATGAAATATATAAATTCCTTTACTGGGATATCACACACATACAAGACAAGTTAAAAAATCAGTATTTCTTGAAGCACTTTACAGGTTTCAGATTGAGTGTTAAGTGTCTAAAATGTTCTGGATTTTTAAAGCCAGAACATTTTTTAAAGCCATCAACATTCTGACAGTTGCTTTAGCCTAAACGTTCTTCTTTTTAGCCCTCTGAACTATGAAGTTCAATAGGCTTAGATGAGTCAGAAAATTTTTATGTACCGTAATGGCATAATAATTCATGAAAATAAATTTGTTTTGGATAAACTCACGTATACCAACAAAAAGCGATCCGCCAACATTCACCTAGGATAATCAAATCATTTTAAAAGTCTCTTTTACTGTGATCTCCCTCTCTCTCTCTCTTTGTCTTTCTCTCTGAGAGAGAGAGAGATCAAATGAGAGAAAGTGAGAGAGGATATGAGAGAGAGAATAAGAAAGTATGAGAGAGAGAGAGAGAAAGAGAGAGTATGAGTGAGAGAGTGAGAGAGAGAAAATGAGAGAGTGAGTTTGAGAGAATGAGAGAGAGGGGCAGGGAGGGAGGGAAAGAGAGTAAAGGAGAGAGAGAAAATGAGAGTGAATGAGAGATCGAATGAGTGAGAGAAGGAGAGAGTGAGGGAGAGTATGAGAGACAGAAAGAGAGAGTATGAGCAAGAAAATGAGAGAGATTGAGAGAGAGAAAATGAGAGAATATGAGAGAGAGAATGAGAGAAGGGGCGGGCAGGGAAGGAGAGAATGAGAGAGAGAGAAGGATGGAGGAGAGAGAGAAAGAGAGAGAGAGAGAGAGAGAGAGAGAGAGAGAGAGAGAATGTGTTTGTGTTTGTGTTTGTGTTTGTGTATGTGTATGTGTATGTGTATGTCTATTCTTGGCAAGGCATTAAGATTCCTGAGCACACAGGAAAGCATCGTGATTCTCTGCAGACACCAAAAGACAGTCCATTGATTTATGGGTTATTTCACAGTGCAGTCAGGCAAAACAATGTTACACACCAACAACAGATCATGGAGACCACAGAATGGTTTTTATGTGATTGGGAAAATATGTAAATGTTAACTACCCTTTTATGATGGGTCAGAGAGGCTTGGTAACCTAACATTGTGCTGCTTGTGGTTAGGGAAACTAGTCCCTCCCTCCCTTTGTTCCCCAGTTTAGCTTGTCAGCCTTTATGCCAAATGCCACTGATTTGTGTACAGAATTTTAAAGTGAGGGAGAGGCAAGGTCTGATTCTAAAATCTGAGAAATGGTGGAGATGGGACAGGAGGAAAAAGGGAGGAAAGCAGACACTTTAAAAAAAAATTTCAGGCATGATTCCTTGTCTTCCTGAACTCTGATTTCAAGGTTGCATAGCAACCAGTGCAGTAACAGCTGGGACACCCTTGATCTTGTTGTGTAAACTATTAAAAATAGGTGATGGAGGCTGGCACCATGGAAACAATGACAATTCCAGTGCAGGTGTCTGCAATGCTTCTTTGCAAGTTAATGTCAGAGGTGAACATTACAAAAAACTTCTTCCCTTCTTTAATCTGAAGCTTCAGGGATGAAGGATTATTATTGCCTTCTATTTTATTTAATCTGACTGCAATAATATTACCTCTTTTGTGGCACTGGCTTTTGATGGATCATTTTACACAGGGACTGCAAAGGCTGAATAGGGAACATTTGGGATATTTGTTTGTTTCTGGCTACACTGGAATATTCTCACCATTAATCTCCATTGGGAGTAGGCTCATAACTTGGATTTTAAAGTTTAACCCTTATTTTCAGAAGATTGCTGTTATAATAGCAACTTGAGGGTGCTTTCGTTTTATGGCATAATAACCATATCCTTGGTTGGATAAACAGAGCAAATAAGGAACAAATTTCTTTTTTTTCCCTAACAGTAAATTGCACTGGCCTTTAGAATATTAAAAAAAAACATTTTAGATATTCAAATGTGTTTCTATGTATAAAAGAGAGAGTGGGAGTAGAAAGAGAGAGAGAGAGAGAGAGAGAGAGAGAGAGAGAATCATATAAGTAGTTCCAAAGGTGCTTTTTCAGGAGGCAACTGGACTTTCTTGTTTTTTCTTCTATTCCTTCCATTCTCTACTATCCTGTCAGAACTGAAGAAGCTTCTTGCATGAGAAGAGAAACATCTTCAAAGAAAAAATAAGAAAGGCCAAAGGCTGAAAAAGCACCTTTGGGACAAACATGATCTGGATGACTGAGAATCTCTATCGACTTTTAGGTATCCAATTTGGAATGAACACCCTTGGAATGGTGTGGGAGTATGAACGTATTTTCAGAGAAAAAAATTGCAGACTGCAGGAACCATCAGCACCACTCAGGTGACCCTGAGGACACAGATAAACCTCCAAGTGCTTCACTGACTCTCTAAAAGGATGCAAATGATCAGCTGTCTGCAAGGAGTATAAATCCTTCCATTCCCCACTATCCAATCAGAGCTGAAGATGCTTCTTGGATGAGATGCGAAACGTCTTCAAAGAAAAAACAAGAAAGTCAAGTTGCCTCCTGAAAAAAATACAGATATTTCATTACCCAAACTAGGTAACATCATCAATGCTAGATGATCATTAACCAAACTAAGTAACATCATCATGATTAGTACTGATGATATTACCTAGTTTGGGTACTGAAATATCTGCAAGAAAACAACTAAGTTCAGAGAGCACCGAGGACCCCTCATCTTATCAAATATTATTGTGTTTATAGAACCAATTTCCCCAGCATCTTCTCAGACCAGTGGTTCTCAACCTGTGAGTCGCGACCCCTTTGGGTCCTTTCACAGGGGTCGCCTAAGACCATTGGAAAACACATATTTCCAATGGTCTTAGGAACCGAGACACTGGTCCTCTATCCGTCTCCAGGTGGGTTCTAACAAAACACCGATATCCAAAGCAGGGGTGGGTTCTGGATCCTTTTGCTGCTGGTTCCCTCAGGGTCATGCTGTATGCGTGCATGCATGCGCAGCAATGAAAAAATAGCTTCTGTGCATGCGCAGCAATGAAAAAATCCAAGATGGCGGCGCCCACAGAGACACTGATGGACCCGGCTCTGTGATGTAAAGGGCATTAGGAAGGTTGAGAACCACTGCCTTAGACAGAACTGCAGGAATCTGACTTGAAGAATTATTTGAGAGTGTGGTTCCAACTCTTATAGCTATCTTAATAAGGAAAAGCTAGTGGCAGACATTGTTGCCTAGAAACTCAAGCATCCAGGGTTTTGGCATAGAGCTGATAAGAACTTGATCCCTGAATTTGATAGAGATTTTTACCTTTGCAAAAGAACCTTCTTAATCCACTTAAAAATATGAATCACCAAACAATTCAGGCAAAACAAAAAGCATTTATTGGGAGAGGTCAAGTTTTTAAATGGGGTACAGAAAAAATGATACATTCAGTATTTGTGATATGTCAGAAAGCAAGCAATCAGACATTGATTATATGTGAGAATTGAACAGTAGAAAAACCTTGATTCTAGATTTACATTCAACAAGAGGGAAATTCGTGGATTGCATCACTTTCTTTCCCAGCAGGTTTGCATTTTTTTAAAAACTTACAAGCCTATTCAAGGACTTCCAGAATATTGTTAAAGCTAACCATGAAACCTAAAATTCCAGGCTGACAACATGAGTATGTTATATATTCGAGAGGGCTTTGAGTGAACATTCATGTGATGAATAGGATCCTACCCTAGAAATTTCATTTAAGATATCAGCCCTCAGTTCCTTATTAATATGTGCTGCCCAAAGATAGTGTTTCTTAACCTCAGCAATTGAACCTTAACTTCAATAGTCTTAACAAACAGGCTTTGTTCTGGAAGAAGGAACTGTTTATCTTTCCTGAGAACTTTTATCCATATGTCTACTTCTGCCATCTATTATGATATTTTATTTATTTATTTTTATTTTTACCCCACTTGTATTATTTTTATAAATAACTCAGGTGGTGAAAATATCCAATGTACCTTCCTCCTCCTATTTTCCCCACAACCTGTGAGGTTGGTTGAGCTGAGAAAGAGTGACTGGCCCAAAATTACATAGTTGATTTTCATGGCTAAGGTGGGACTAGAACTCACAATTTCCCAGTTTGTAGCCTGGTGCCTTAACCACTAGACTAAACAAATCATACCACATTACATGAGTAGCAGTTGCTTTGACTGATTAAACAAAGGCATTGTAAATGAAAATGTAATTGAACTAGAGTAAGCTGTTGATTCAGGTATAGCTTAGCCAATAAATCACAGTTATGTGTGGCGTTTTTCTTGCTGCGTATTCATTTCAGTTTGTTTTTCTTTTGGGAATTTGGGGGGAGGGGGCAGAGGAAAGTGCCAATATATATGTCCTTTATTTTGCTATTTATGTGATCCACTCAGTCAGAAATGTTGGTTTCTTATATTGTTGTATATTATTGTTCTTATATTAGGAAAAACAGTTTTATAGATAGACCTCATTTACTGATTGTCTCATGCAGCGACTGTTTCCCCCTTCCTTGCAGAGAAGAGAGATTGGAGAGAAAAGGATTATAGGAGAATAAACAGGCACACAGTGGAGAATACATATAAAAAGGGATATGTTTTTCCATTGTATGCTTGCTTACTTTCTTTTAATATTTTCCTCTACAGTGAATGTAAATACAAACATCAATTCCCTTATTAATTATCCCTGCACCTGGGTGAGCATTCTGAAGTGCTGCAGAGTGGGAAAAAGGAAAGCTGAAGTTAAGCCATAAGCATACTGGTAGTCAGTGTCTTGTGTCACTTATTGACCCAGGTTTCTGGTCCCAGACTACCTGTGATGGAGTAAATGCGGCTGGATGCATTGTGCTTTCTGAACTTGCAATCTGTGATAAATATGAAACCATATCCTTCTTAACAATGCTGTTGCTAATTACTTTGTATTGATAGGCTAAAGATGCACTTGAGAATGGTGAAGTACCCGTTGGTTGCCTCATGGTCTACAATAATGAGATTGTGGGGAAAGGAAGGAATGAAGTTAACGAAACAAAAAACGTGAGTGAGAATCCTATCCTTTGCACTGCATATATAAATAGAAAGATCCTCAAGAAATTCCTTTACTTCAGCTGTGTTTAAAACCTGTCTTGTGTAATTTGGAAATTGTATAGCAAATTTTGTAATTTTTATGTTTTGAGTTCCTGTTTTCTACAATTCTGGTGAAAAAATGCTTTGTTCTCTTTAAACACATCTCAACACATCTCTCCAATTCTGGAGAACCATTTTATATTTTTCTTATATTACAAGTAGCCTTGGTCTTCAATAAAGGGGACTCATGACTGGTCCTCAAAGTTTGACTGATACTGTTGCACTCTGAAGTCTACCTGCAATTAAGAGGGACATGTTAACCTTTTTTGTAATTAAAAATATTTAATGTTGATCTCTGAATACTAGTGAGCTTCAGTTATTAGTATTTTTTATTTGTGGATTGTTTTCTTTTTATTTTATCAAATGTTCCACATTTGTTACTATTACCTTTCTACTCTTACTATTACAAGACCAAGTTTCAAAATGTAGTGATAATATTTCACAGTGCTCCAATTATCAAATGTATTTTAATTCCCACAATACTCAGACAGAATAGCCATTGGCTGAGGATCATGGGAATTGAATTTTAGCAAAATTGAGAAAGACTGTTAGATATATTACATTAATATATATATTACATGTATAATGAAATAAAAACTGAAAGAATTCAAACAGTAAAAGTTAAACTTTCAGTATTTCATAATAAACTAGAAACCCATGATCCATTGAGTCATTATTTCAGAGATATTTCCTTACCTAAACAGAGAAACAGAATGAAACAGAAGGATGGGCAAAAAATAGTGGGAGCAGGAGTGACTTCTGACTTTGCACCATATCATTACATTACATATTTTAGTTGGAGGGACACTTTCATAACTTACTTTTGAGTTCTGTGGCATTTTTAAAGGTCCACCATATTTCCAGTTGCAGCATTGGAAAAATAAATGTACAGCTTCTTTTTTTCACCCAGTAGATGGAGGACTTGGTTGCACTGGCCACCTATTTATTTACTTAAAACATTTATATAGCCCAGCCATCTTATAACCAACTCTGGGCGGCTCCTCAATCAAAAGTTACAAGAGCATAAAAGCCATACTAAAACCATTAAAACTAAACACATTAAAAACATTGTACCATTGAATTTCCTTACGGCAATCTGTCAGAGATCAAGGGATTGTGAGACTGCCTGGGAAACTCTCACGAAATGTTGAAAATGAAGATCATGTGACCACAGTGGCAGCACAGCAGCAGCCAGTAACCACAACATTCCCAAAGTCTGGAAGTACAATGCAGAAATAAACATGTCATGCAAAAGAGCGCACAGATTCGGTTGTTATGGGGTTATTCATCTACATAGAATGGGAAGAGAACAAGTACAACAATAAGAACAATTGCCAAACCTGGCTTGAATACATGTTTGTTTATTATGATGATGAACTATAGCCCTACCCCTGCCCCTTGAGAAATCTTCAGCATAGTTGGAGATGATGAAAACTTCGGTGTCCATGGCAATTCATTCAAAACAATGAACTCTTTCTAACTGATTTTATGAGGGGAGAATTTTAACAGTTCTTAATAAGAACTGACAGCATTTTAAGCCAGGAATTCTGCCAGCTTTCAGGAAGCGATTGTAGTTGCACCCTAGAGTGTTTTATAGCATTTATGGCACCTGCTAAGCACAATCTCTTGAAGGACTATTCACATTAAAATTAATTTGTAAGATGGTATTATAACAATAGATTGTAGCTAAATGCATTCTATTTGCTTCACATTTGCTATCAATCACATATGTTCAGTTCCTTTTATTGAGTAACATTCTTTGAAGTATCCAAGAAATAATTAGGCCGTTGTTTTCAATTTGTAGTTACAAATTTATAGTATGAAGCATATCGTAAAATATATAAGCTATTTAATAAAACAGTAAGGGTAGAATCTTAAATATCTAGATTGTGCATGCTTTGCTAAACAAAAAAAATCTTTTGTAATTATATGTTTTATTAAAACATTTAGAGTGGTTTTACAAATCAGCCTTCTTCGAAAGTGATACATTGACCACGTGATGCAATTTTGGGTAATTGTTCTATGGGCAATGTTTTGACCATAGGCTGCCTTTTGCATTAGTTGGAAACTAAAAGAAATTCAGAATGGAACAACGAGATTGCTGAATAAACAAACAGATCCTTACAGAATCAGTGGAAGAGGGTTGGAAGGGACCTTAGATGTCATCTAGTCCAACTCCCTACTCGAGCAGGAGACCCTTATAGAATGAGAGAGTTGAAAGGAACCTTGAAAGTCTTCTAGTCCAGTCCCCAGTTCAAACAGGAGATCCTTACAGAATCATAGAAGAACAAGGATGGAAGGGATCTTGGATGTCATCTAGTCCAACTCCCTACTCAAGCAGGAGACCCTTACAGAAAGGTCATAGAATTACAGAGTTAGAGGGGACCTTGGAGGTCATCTAGAATAGAATAACAGACTTGGAAGGGACCATGGACATCTTCTAGTCATATCCTGCTAATTTGAAACAAGGTATACTAATTTTTAGTTAGTTAACAGGCATAATTCATAAAGGTGGTTTGTTTCAACATTTCCTGAATGCCTTCAGGGCCTTCACTTGCTTAAATCTATCAAATACTGCAATTTTCAAAACCTTTTCTAAGATTCTTCCTGTCATTGAAGGTAAAGCTGCAGGAAGTTCTAGATTTTACTGATTATTTTTATCCTTGCTCTGCTTTTTATTTTCTTGATGTGATGACTGCTGTTTTTATCTTTATAAACTGCTTTGAGAGTCTTGTCAACCTCAAATGAAGCTGTTTGCATGTGCACCTGCCCCTCACACAAAACTATCCCCTCTTCCCCACCCACCCCTGTGCTGGGCTGCCAACCCAGAAAGGTTAGGGACTGCTGATGCAGATTATACAGTATTGCAAAGAAATGAAAGTAGATGCATTTAAAGGCTTCAGTGCCAAATGCTGCCATAATTGGGGAAAAAAAACAGGTGATGTAATTAATCCATGAACATGCATAAAGCTCATGAGAGCATTTCCTATGCTGTCTATATCCTTTTTATGACTGGTAGATCAATCTTTTTCTTTGTGTTAATTGTTGGAAAGATTAAATAGAAAACACCAAGTTAATTCCTGACAGATAGAGGAAAACGTTTGCTTGTAGTCAATCCTGTTTTTGCTCAAACAGCTGTTTTTCTCCTGTCCTCCTTGTCCTTGCTTGTTTCAGACACTGAGAAGGAAAAGAAAGTAAAGCAGAGACACAGCTCCCTGCCTTTTGTTTTTGTTTTGCTTTTTTGATGATCTTTATTGTTTTGACACTGAATTTCTGTGGCTCTTGCAGATTTTTTTTTGTTCTGTTCTGGGATTGGCTTTTGGAATTGCTCCAGTAAAATAAAAACAAAAGGCAATGTATAAAATAACATCAGTGTGGTGAAATAAGACCTCACCTATATTGGTTGTCATTGACCTTCCTTACCCTACAATGGAAATTTTGAGAATCCGTTATAAAAAAAGAATTGCAACCATTGCAACTGTTTGGTTTGTGTAGCTGCTTTACACAAATATAAATATTGTGTCCTATTCTACTATGACTGTTCTTTTAATGAGGCCTGGATTCTGATAGGCCGCTTTGATAGTATGAAGATACTTATATGACAGCCAGGAGGCTTAGAGTGACAGACTAGGACTGGGGAAGCACAAGCTGAAGTTTACTCTCAGCCACCAAAATTTCCTGAATGACCTGGCCAGTCGTTCTCTTTCAGTCGAAGAGCCAGCCAGCATGGTATACTTTTGAAGGCATTAGGTTGATACCAGCATTTGCCCTCAGCCATGGAGGCTTCCTGGGTGATTTGGAACCAATTATTGTCTCTCAGCTTAACCTACCTCACAAGGCTGTTGTCAGAAATAATTGGAGGAGAGGATGCTCTGAAGACCATCTTGAGCTTCTGATGAAAAGGCAGGATATAAGTCTAGCAAATAAATAAATAAATTTTAACAAATTTCCAACAAGGACCAGCCTTACGTTTGTTATTTTGTTTTGTTTTATTACCTAACATTTATTTTATTACCTAACTTCAAAAACGTCATCAAAAAACACAACAAAGAATGTTCTTTCTGCGCCAACTCAGGAAGCTCAAACTGTCCATGGAGCTGCTGATCCAGTTCTACAGAGGAATTATTGAGTCTGTCATCTGCACCTCCATAATTGTCTGGTTTGGTTCTGCAACCCAACAAGACAGATTCAGACTTCAGAGAATAATCAGAACTGCAGAAAAAATAATTG
>JANHFT010003856.1:77782-98589 GCA_032467955.1 Pseudoxenodon macrops
CAAGTGGGACATCACTAGCCTTTCAAAGGTTTTCATAACTACAGATGTTAGAGCAACTGGTCTGTAGTCATTCAGTTTCTTGATGGGGGGCTTCTTCGGCACTGGGATGATAGTGGAGTGTTTGAAACAAGAAGGAATATGGCACATCTCTAGCAATTTGTTAAAGATTTAGGTGAAGAAGAGGATGGAATTAAGTTTGATGCAGACTAGGTATGTTACCATGATCTCCTGGAGGAAAAATAAGGTATAAACATAAATGAATTCATAAATATTTGGTTACATCCAAATGTTTGTTAAGGGGATCCTTTAATTGATATATGTAAGTCATTATTTAGAGTGCAGATCTATTTGGAAATAAGTCGTCTTAATTAAACAGGAGAAGAGCACCAGCCTTCTGGAGACACATCAACTGTTATTTTACGATATTGAGCATTTTGAGAAACTGAAAAGAGCAGGGCTGGGAAAGATTAAGGAGTTAATGGTAGAGACATTTCATGCTCATTTTAATTGATTTGTGCTTGTAACATAATCAAATCTTTATTGATTATTTGTGCAAATTCATTAAACTCAATTTACTGTTAGTAAATTTTCTCCGGGATGATATTACATTTCCCTCTCTCTCAATCTCTCAGCTTTTCTGTCTTTTGAGAACCAATTTAGCCCGATGAATGGGAAGGACATCATAAAATAACACACTAAAATAATAAATAATGGAAGGCTTATCCCTCGCCTCCAAGCCCAGGCTTTAAAAGAGGGGCTTCCTGGCAGGCGTGAACAGCAGGAGTTGGCTAATGAGGCAAGTGATCCATTATCATTGCCCTGCTTAGCTTGATTTAGTTATCTGAATCAGAATGACACATTTAGGAGGAAATCTCCTCCTGGGAACTCGGTTGAAAATGTTATGTTGATGTGGCCGTGCATTGATCTGTCAGTAAGTGCCTCTTGGTTACCATGCCAACTATGAAAAGGAACAACTGTATCCAAAACGCACCCAGGGGTTAAAGGGCACACTTTTCAGGAAACTCCTGTGGGAGGTCATAGAATTTTATTATCAACAAGTTTAGTTAATCATCATCATAAGCCATAGGATCCATAAACACACAGAGATAGGCTCAGGATTCATCGACAGACAAAAGATTTTCAAACGATGTTTTTTCCTCTTCTTCTGAGAAAAAACTTTGAAAGCGTTACATTAACACCTGCGGTTCCAACCTGTACTACAGGTAGCTTATTAATTTTATTTCTACAGGAAAATAAATCAAAATGTAACTGTTAAAAAATGTTAAAGACTGTTTTACTTTTTAAAAATGACACCAAGCAAGGAAGGTGATGGAAGGATGTGGATTGATGAGTGTATGCCGACCTGTAACTGTCCATCAATTCCATCTAGTAATTTCTTTTTCAGCCTAAAATCAGAAATCAACTAAATGGAATCCCATTCATGCAAAATGGTAGTCAGAAATTGAGAATTTTTAACTTTTTGCACTTACTAGATCTGGTCTAAATCAATCTGCATTGACAGAAAAGAGGACAGTAGCCCAATTACAATGAAGATTCCATATTGAATTGAATTGAACTTTATTTGACCAAGTGTGATTTAACACACAAGGAATAGAATATAATTCTTTATTGGCCAAGTGTGATTGGACACATAAGGAATTTGTCTTTAGTGCATATGGTCTCAGTGTACATAAAAAGACAAGATACATTCCTCAAGAATCATAAGGTAAACACATAATGATAGTCAAAGGATACAAATAAGCAATCAGGAAACAGAGACAAAAGGAATTTGTCTCCAGTACAGAAACATTCAGTGTACATGCAAAGCATCATCATCATCATCATCACCATCATCATCCCAATAAAGTGGATAGTAAAGAAGATAATAAGAAAGATAAATAATAATACTTCAACCACACTACATCGCTAAATATACATACACATTAGACAGCACTTAAGAATTAGGTGTTGAACAGAGTGATGAAAAAAACTATCCCTGTATCTAATTGTTTTGGCATGCAATCTTAACTATCCATTGGATAGTACTTGCTCTGTTTGGTTGCTGTACCAAACCAGACAGTTACAGAAGTACAAATGACAGACTCAATAATTCCTTTGTAAAACTGTATCAACAGCTCTTGGGGCAGTCTGGACTTTCTGTGTTAATGCAGGAAGAACATTCTTTCTTGTGCCTTTTCAATGATGGTTCTAATATTCAAGTCTGGGAGATTATAGAACCACAAAACCTGAAGGACTCTACTACTGAAATTGTGCTGTCAAATATAGTAAGAGGTGATAAAATAGAAAGGCTCCTCCTAAAACCCATTCTCTATAGTTTTAAGCAAGCTCAGCTCCAGATTATTATGGCTGCACCACAGGACCAGTTATTCAATCTTCTATCTATATGCAGACCCATCACCATCTCGAATGAGGCCAATGACTGTTTATCGTCTGAAAATTTCAGTGATTTATTTTCTATTTAATCAGTTAAAAATATTCAATAAATTTCTAATGTCTTACGAATTCTGGGACATTAAAGTCCACATATCTAGAGGATGTTCAGGTTGGGCACCAGAAGGCCAACAGACTATAGGAGTTAAAGGAAATGCTTTGCAAGTAAAAAAGAGTTGACAATAATGTTTCTCTGTTACCTAACCATAGTCAACAAGAATGGAATGCACAGAAAAAGACCATCAATCCATATCAAAAGGGCTAAAAAAAAATCCAGTACATCAATGTCCAGATTTGTAAAACCTAATGAGCTGGAATTTTACTACTACAGGCACACTTTAAAACTGATTTCCTCCCCCACAGCCATAGCTAACTGATATTCACATTATGCTTAGCTATAGTTTTTAGAACTTTTTCTTAAACAACTGCTTTTAGGCATAATCCATTCAATGGGGAGTTAGAAAGGAGAAAAGTGATTAAATCATGGATAGCAGACGGAGAATGTTGCCAACAAGATATCAGAAATTTCCTCTATGGACCAGGCTTGGCAGTGTGTGTCTCCCAATCAATGAGATTAATTAATTAAAATCCCTTATCATGTCTTTCTTACAGCACTTTGAAAGATTTACATTTTTCAACCATATTTTCTTTCTTAGTTGGGTAGACAGTAGTAAATATAGTGCAATCACAGTATTGGTTTTATTCATTCCTCCACTTATTTTGGGGATAGTACAGTGGTTAAAATGCAGTATTACAAGCTAACTCTGCCCATAGCCTGTAGTTCAATCCTGATGGCTGGAGATTTCCTTAGCCTTCTGAGGTCAGTAAATAGGGACCAAATTGTTGAAACAATATGCAATATTGTAAATTTACAAAACCATTTACAATATTGTAAATTGCCCAAAAAGTGCTGTAAAGCACTTTGGAGTTGTATATACAGCTAAGTGCTATTGCTATTATTTTGTGCTCTTTACCAATTGAGCAGGGATGGCTTCCTTTTACATATACACAACTTGCCTCCCCTTTTCTGTTACTTCTGCTCCCTTCAAATACAGCATATCATTTGCTATATTTCAATCTTGCCTTTCACCCTACCACCTTTCAACTATGCCTATTAAATTATTTTGCCTTTATGCATCAACAATTCAAATTATTTATTTTCCATACTCTGGTAATTAGTGTTTAATTTAACAAGACAATGAACTTTCTGAGCCACTGTTTTTTTCTGATTTCTTCCTTACTTAATTTTATTAAAGGTTTACAGAAGATGTATAAACATAAATAGAAAATAATAAAACAAATAAAAGAGTAAAGCACAAATTAATAAACAATTAAAAGGGGATCAACAGTATCAAGATGGTAGTTTTGTAGTATATGATTAGTTAATCCTGAACAATTGGTTATGTGACTTTAAAAGACTAAAAATTACATTTAAGCTTTGAGCATGAATATATATTAAGAATCATGGTCATGTTGAACACTGAATAAAACTATAAGATACTATAGATTCAATTGAAACTGAGAATCTGTTCTGTATAAATATTCCTGAAATTGAAATATACATTCTATACTTAGAAAAGTCCAAATTATGGAGGAGGAACAAATTCATGAATTAACAAATGCATAGTCCCAAGAATGGTTTCAAATGTGAGTCAAATTCTGTGTCAACATTACTTTCAAGCTATGAAATCATTTTGTATTATTTTGTATTTTTCATTGAGTCATTTAATAAGATTCCATTTTTTCAGCACTGTAACTTCTTTCTATAGTATGTATATTTTTATTTCAGAATTTCCATGTCTGATTTCTACCTTCATAGGGTCCAATTTACAGCCCTCATGATCAATCTTTCAGCTAAATATTATATACCAATCTATATGATGCGCAACCCATTTCTGGCCAGTTGTTCCTCATCCAGGGAATCCAGAATATGATCCCAGGAACCATTGACACTAACCATTCATCTGCAACTTTTCTCAACTACTTTCGTGCATGCTGGCTAGGGAATTCTGGGAGTTGAAGTCCACATGTCTTAAAGCTGCTGAGGTTGAGAAACACTGGGTTAGAATGATGGAGAGCACTTAAACGCATGGTTTTTACATATTGAGCACCCTTCCTACATATTTAAAATCAATAGTGATCAGATTATAGATGCTCTTTGCAGCATCATTTGTTTCCAACAAATGGAGAACATGAAGGGTAATAATCAATCAACGTGTCTCTTTACTGTCCATCCCTAATCCATATAACTGGCAGACAGCACACTTCAGACCCAACAATGGGTCCTGTTAGGCCACATTTCTTGGTAGTGAATACTAATTAACAAATATTTTTTTGCCTCCATCTCCCTTTCTGGGATCACCTAGTCTATCCTTGGTTTAAAAATATGTCTTTTTCTTCCTTCTCAGAGCATATTTCTTCTGCACCAAAGCTTTCTCCTGAGTTTCAGCCTGGCAAAATAACTCCCTTCTCTTGTGGTCTTTTTCTATTTGGGGAGTTGCTATTATATTGATTCCTTTGTTTGGCCTAATAAATGTTTGTACTCTCGTATACCTGAAAGACTGCTTTGAAGAAGGAACACAGGCTAGCCACAAACTTGGCAGGTCCTAATTGCCCAGTCATAACCTTTCACTTGTTTGCGTTTCTTAAAGAAATGACAGTAGAAAATTTTTTCTTTTTCTTCTTCTTTCTCTCTCTCTCAGATTTACTGAATACCTACTATCTACTTAGCAGAAAATATAGTTAGGGACTCCTCTTGAACTCTGTTCCTAAACTTTGTTAGCTCTTTCTGTTCTTTCCCTCAGCTAACTCTTTGGAATCTGACACTTTTTATTTCACCTTCAATGTTTGCAGTACTCTCAGGGTGTTAGTACAATATACTGTTGTATCTTCTAAATGATGGGATAGAGGTACTATATTTTTCAGACTATAAGACACTCTGGACTATAAGAAGCACCTAGCTTTTGGGGAGGAAAACAAGAAAAAATCTGCCTCTGCTTTACACATCCATCTTGTATTCATCTGACCCATTCGCTGCTGCCCGGTTGCCGCAGCCCATTTGCCATTGCCGCTGTGGCCCATTCACCACAACCTGTTCACCACGACCTGTTCACCACAGCCCATTCACTGCCATTGCCGCAGCCCATTCGCCATGGCCTGTATAAGATGCACAGACTTTTTTTGGGGGGGGAGGGTGCGTCTTATACTCCAAAAAATACGGTAACTATATGCCAGCTTATAAATCAGCCTTTTTAAAAAATAGCGCATATAAAATAACCTGCTTGGTATAAAACTAAGCAATAAAAGACAGACTAGGAATGCAAATCAATATAGGCAAGAAAATGTTAAGACAACCTGTGCACCCTAGATTAGTTCAAACCACCAGGACTAGATGTGAGCTTGAAGTACATATTTCAAAGATCCTGGAGGATCAGGGAACCACCAGACAACTGGAAAAGAACTGATGTTCACATCTTCAAAAAGAAAAAAAATGGATTCAGGAAATTGGAGACCAATCAGCCTGACATCAATACCTAGGAAGATCCTGGAAAAGAGTAGACCACAAGCTACTTACTTGTGGAAAAATGTGGTACAGACAGCCTCATCACCAGATGGATTCATAACTGGCCAACAAAGCACACTCAATATGTAGTCCTTAATGAAACTTACATTTACATGGAAGGAAGTGTGCAATGGATTGGGTATTCCAAGGTTTTGCCTTAGACCCAACACTCTTCAAGATCTTCATCAACAGCAAAACATTGGACCCTGTCCAACAAAATGCAATTCAGTGTCCCAAACAGTAAAGTTGTACATATAGGTAAAAAAAACCAAATGGACAGATATAAAATAGGTGGTATCTGGCTGAACAGTGGAAGGGATCTGGGAATCCTAGAGGACAACCAATTTATGAGCCAGCAGTATGCTGCAGCTAGCAAAAAGGGTACCTGGAGTTTTGAGATTTGTAAGTTTAACATTTCTAATTCTGAATGTGGTTGCTGTACCCCAGAGAAACCCAGTTTGCAACTTGGGGGTTATCCTGGGCTCACAACTCCTCCTCAAAGACCTGGTGACAGTCTCAGCTAGAAGAGTTTGTACAACCCCGAATTTTGTACCAGTTATGTTTTTTTTCCCTTTCTTTCTTGGATCGGGAGTTCCTGCACTCAGTCATTCACAAAATGGCCATCTCATGCCTGGATTATTGCAATGTGGGGCTATCCTTGAAGAGTACTGGTATTTGGAAGCTACAAGTACAGAATGTGGTGACATAGGCAGTTTTTGGAGCCCCTAGGTTGTCCATGTTACACCACTGTTCAGTGACCTGTACTGGGTACTGATTTGCTTCTGGGTGCAAGTCAAGGAGTTGATTATCACCTTTAAAGCTGTTCCTGACATAAATCCAGCTTATCTGAAGAACCATTTCACCCCAGTGGGATTGCCAGGGGTGGGTTCTACTTACATTTCCTACCGGTTCTGGTCACGACAGAAGTGTGCATTTTCCTTGCGTGTGCGCCCCCATCACATCTGGGTATTGCCTCAAAAATAACCCTCTGTGCATGTGCATTAGGCTTTGTGCATGCACAGAGGGGTATTTTCGAGGCAATTTCCACTGGGAGGACCAATTTCCTCCCGGAGAACTGGCTCAGGGACGTGGCCAGGCGGACCTCACTGCCGGTTCAGTGAGCAGAAGCAAATCTCTGCTAACAGTTCTATAGAACCGAACTGAACCGGCAGCAACCCACCTCTGGGGATTGCCTCCCCTCCATGCTGGCAGAGGGGGCATGCTGCAGACCACATCAGTCAAGGATTTTTGGTTTACAAGGTCTGGGAGAAGAGCTTTTTCTGCCATGGCTCCTGGCTTTTGATGATTGAGTATCTTTTTGTGTCTTATGGATTCTTTGGGGAATGCATGAAAGTAGGAATTCATAGGTTATCTCCATGTTATACTCCAGTTAAAGTTATAATGACAAAATCTGGAAAATTATACAAATTCCAAATGAATTCAACTCCGAAGAAAAAGTTATTATTTTAGATTACTGGAGTGGATTGGGTAGAGACAAGATAAGCAAGTACTGAAAAAAATTATTCAGAGATTCAGAAAACCCAGGAATAAAGGAGAACGGTGATTGATAAATATCTCCTTAGAAAATGGTAAGTTTGCTTTGAATATCTGGTTCAAATGTAAGTCTGTTCATGAATACACATGACAGCGGAACAGATGCAAAATCAGGACAGGTTTGATTGTTTATGATACAAAATTGAGAGAGTTAGTGAAGGACACCAGGGTGATTAAAAGTTGTGAATGTAGGGCAGATCATTATTTTGCAGTAGCAAGAGTGGAACTTGGTAAAAAAAAAAACAGTCAGGGAAGAAAAGGAAGTAGAAAAAGAGTGAGGGCAGAATGAGAACACTGAACTCCTGTATAAAAATATATTAGAGAATAGATTACTCTCTCAACAGAATGCTAGGACAATGGATGGGATGAAAGAGACAATTGAAGTTCTGTGGAAAATATTGAACAGAATGATGGTACAGAGGCCACTGACAGAAACTATGCAAAAGCATTCTTGGTGAAATGAAGAAGTAGTGCATGAGGAAAAATGTGTATAACAGAATGATTGGTCCAAAAAAAAATGAAGATGAGAGGAATATATTGTACAATATATGTACAGAGAAAAAGATGGTTGCAAAAAAAAAGAGGATCAAAGAAAAGAAGCAATGGTTAAGATTAAAACAGGCAGAGCAAATTAAAATAATTAAAAAATGTTGGGAATGAATAAAGGGGACTAAATGAGCAGACTCTAAAGGAGTGAATGAAATTAGAAACATAAGTGATAAAATAATTTGAGATAAAAGTAAAGGGAAGGAATACTGGTCGGCGTATTTTAAATATCTGTCTAAGAGTGACAGTGGTACAGTATATCAAAGGGAAGGATTGAAAATATGATTAAAAATGTTCGTGTCTAATCAAAGATGATGAAATATCACTCACACATATTAAGAAAATGTTGAAAAATGGTTTTATTGGAAGTGTAGACAATATTACTAGAGAACTGTTAAAATGGAGATATGGATTTGTGGTTGTATAGTGGCTTTGTGACTTGTTAATCTGTGACCAGTTCTACTGAGTAGGTAGTAGACTGCTGGTGATGTCACGGAGCCGTTTCTGCTCCGGCGACACCGTCATCTTTTTTTTTTGGGGGGGGGAAGAGTTTTTTTTGAATATTTCAGGTTATTTTTTCTGTGCATGCGCAGAAGTTGAGTTTCTGGCACATCTTGTTTTTGGCCTTTTTTGGGGGGGAATTTTTCGGATTTTTTTCTACTGTGCATGTGCGCGCCCACGAGGTGCACCCACGCGGCGTGGGAGGCAGCATAACAGCGGCAAGGTAAGTTAGCACCCACCCCTGGACTGCATATATGCTTGACAATTGAGACAAAACTGCTGTTGATCCCATACACAAAAAGAAAAGTAATAAGAATAAATGCAAAAACAACAGAGGAATTACTTCATTAAATGTGCTTGCGAAAATGGCAGAATTCTGATTGAAAGGCAGCAAGTGATGGCAATGAATAAAAATTGAGAAGGATCCTGTAGATATGTGCTAGGCAGGGATTGCAAACCAGTTTCTGCTTTTTAACAGGTCATTAGAGAATATACGTTTGTGTGAAAGCAAGCTTATTGCAACTTACTGATTTAGAAGAAGTGTATGATCAGATAAAGATCCTTGAATTACAGAACATTTTACACAACTGTGAAAATTGGTTGCTGAAAAAGGATAAGCAATAAACAAAGTACAGAATAGAAATAAAGCATTAGCTGGCAATAAATGCAATGCTTAATAGAATGTTCAATCGAGAGCAATGAATAAGACAAGGCAATATACTGTACAGTATTTTTTTAGTTGTTTATTTATGGATAAATGTTTAAGGCATGCTTGTGGTGACCTTATACATAAACTGGTTGGGATGCAAATATATATATATGGCAAAGAAATAGCATGATGATGTATATTTATATCTCGGCATGAGTCTGTGATGATGCAGTCTGTAGCATTATCAAGAGATATTTCTTTAGCTCCTTAGATAAATTTACTCTTTTAGCTCAGCTCAGTTAACCTTAAGGAGAAGGCAACATAAGAAAACTCCTCTTATGTGTCTGTTCTTTTTTTCTTTTTTTCCTGATCAATAAAAGTGGTCAACCATGAATGCCGAAGAGTGATAGTGGCATGGGAAACAAAAAGCACAACCCATACCTGCATCCTCCTGCACTTTGCTATTAAAATAAAACAACACCCTGAATAACATCTGTTAGTCTCTGTCTCTCCTTTGATGAAGAAGACAAAACTGAAGTCCATGTTGCAATAGAAGGAAAGTTTTATGAAACTGGGGAACAGATTTCAATGGAATACTCATTGTGAATTTGTGAGATTGTTTCAGTATGCTGAATGACATATGCATCAGGGTTTTATATGCAAATAATAATATGAAAAGGGAAATTTTATGAGTGTAAAGATACTTTTATGTTAACTACTGTCTACTGTGGGTTGCTGTTATTATTAATTTAAACATTCCAGAACAAATAGATTTTGTGATTTTGATGTTCAGATTATCTTTCATAATGTGTTTTCCTGGAAATCACTTGGACAACATGTGAAATCACATACTAATGAGGAGACTCATTGATGCTGATAGAACCATGTAAATAAGAGTGCGATGGCACAGTGGTTAGAATGCAGTATTGCAGCCTAATTCTGCTGATGGCCGATTGCCAGCAGTTTGGCAGTTCAAATCTCCCTGGCTCAAGGTTGACTCAGCCTTCCATCCTTTGAAGATTGGGGAAAAAATGAGGATCCAGATTGTTGAGCACAATACGGAAACCACTTAGAGAGTACTGCAAAGCACTGTGAAATGGTATATAAGTCTAAGTGCTATTGTTAAGTGCTAATATATATACCGTATATCAGATGATATGTAACTTGGTGCTATTCAAATCCATAGACCTCTTTTTCTTTTTATCTCAGATGTGCATCCTGGGAGACCTCCACGTCATTTTGTTTTTATGTGTTATTTGGGGCGGGAAATGGAAGATAAGAAAACCTAAGGCAGAGGCAAAGGAAAGAAAATATAGAGGATGAAGAAACAGAGAACAGTTGACTATTGATTAGTTGAAGTGTCATATAGATGCTGTTTTGAAATGCAGTTGTGTAACATATCATATTTTCCCTCCTAAAAGAGGGTGGAAATGTTGGTGTGTCTTATACACCTAATACAGCAATTTTTGACCTCCCGAAGCCGCACCCCCACATGCAGAGGGTTTGGGGGGCCTGCAGAGTGCTCCTGGGGGCCAGGGAGGACAAAAACTTTCTTACTTACCTCTTTGAAATCTTGGTGCGTCTTATACACCGGTGTATCTTATAGTCCAAAAAAATACAGTAATTCTTCCATGGTGTCAGTAGACGGAAGTTAAATCTTAGAACCATTGCCATCTGACACATTCAGCCAGAAAGCTATGAGCACCATAATAATAGCAGCATTTCCCATAATTTCCATGACTCCGAAAATTGGTTTTATCTAGGGTTTGGAGAAACAGTGGTTCAATAAAACATTTGTGAAATGAGCTCAACAATCCAAGAAAAGTGTGCAAATTGCCCATGATCCAATCTGCTAGGTCAATTTGAGTCCTGAAAAGAAAAACTTCTGCCTTTCTGAATTGGTGAATCAGTTCAAAAGCATCTGATTGAATCATTCATTCTAAATGGTTGATTCAATTTAGAACATTGATTCCCTTTGGAGGTTCCATCGAACTGTTTCTGAACCAAATTTCTGCACAGCTCCATAATGCAACTTTGGATGGTGCAAACATTTTTTTCTCCTCAGATGATTTTGCTGGTCTTTGTATTGCATTGTCACTTTTCAAATCCCCAAAACAACAACAGCAGCAGCATCACCACAAATATTCCAGCATAGGACAAAATGTAGACTTTTTTCAAATAAAGCTTCTTTTGTACCTATTTTTTGTTTTGCAAACTTATGAAACAGAAAAGAAACCCAGCTATAAAAAGATATATTTGTCTACTGTATATATTCAGGTTTTAAAATTAGGTGATGTTTTAATTTCATATTTTAAGAGATGATATCAAATTAATTACTGAAAAAATTACTGTGTGTTGTTCTATAAATGTTCAAATTCCACTAGTTATGGGTGCAATTTTGAATTACCCTCTAAATTAAGAAGGCTCTTTAGAAAGGTAAAATGGTAGTCACTCAGATTCTCTTTCATCCCAAAGATTTTGATTCACCTTTCCAAAGTATTGCTGAAGCAAAGGAATTTCAAGATAAACAAAATAGCTGTTCCTGTTAATTCTATATTGTCCTAGCTGCAGCCTTCCACGATTTGTCTGAGAAAAGCAAAGCAAAGATAAAGGTAACAATGGAACAATTTGAGTAAAATGCATAAATAAAATAAATTCAATTAACCTAGGCTGAACAAATATTATCTCAGACTGACATACTGAGAATATATAGATAAATTTTCTTTTTACAAAATAATATATTTATTTTATATTATGAGAGACTTGAGACTAGCTGGCTATGAACACAAGGTTGAGCAAACAGGCTGAGCAAATGGGAACATACACCCTGTATTTGAAAAAAAAAAGTGAAATTGATAATTTCTACTTTGTAGAAAATGGGATAGAGGGAGGAATGCAAATATCTCAAAAATGAGGAGAAACACTACCAAGAACATACTGAGCGTACACCAAAAAAGGATCTAAACCCAGCATTCCTCAAAGGTTCAAATTACTTCTAGAGATTTGAATGAAACAATTTTCATGTGTGTGTGTGTGCGTGTCTGTGTGTGTTTGTGCGTGCATGCAGGTATGTTTATAAGAAAATTATGCCTCATTCAGTTGTCTTGGGAGTGATTCTGGGAGGATTTTAGGGAAGCCAAGGACAGTATTATATTTAAAATTAGCATTTTAAATTTAGTTATAGTATGACTTGACTACTAATTTTTGTATTGTTGCATAGTATGAGCTGGAGTAGTTCCTCAATGTTCCCCCCCCCCCCTATTTTCTTTCATCTCAGTAAAACAAAAAAAGCATGAGATTTTTCACTCAAGAGAATATTGTAATTGAGAGATTATTTCATTCTGAGGGTTTTAGGACCAGTTGCCCCTTTAGAGAACATTCAATGCCGCTAAAAGAGAATGTCATAAGCTTCCTCAGTCAAGCCTGCAAGTTTAAAATTCCTTTGGGATCTATCCGTTTTGGAAATAACCATTTTACTTGTTGTGGTCTGTTTTCTAAACATATTGCTAAATAGTTTCTTGAACTGAAATATGGGCTGATGCTAATTTTCAGACTACTCAACATTCAAAATTCTGCCTTTTCCCTAGTTTGTGGTCTGTGGATAATCACATACAAGCTAAATTGAAACCAAGAGATTTGAAGTGTATATGAGGTACAATATAATACCTAAGGAAACAGCTCAAAAGCACTCTGTTGCTTTCCCCCCCAAGTATGTCAATGTTATATGGATTAAAGATAAATATTTATAAACAAAGCATGCTAAATTAATGACAGCTGAAGTATCTCAGTGGTCCACATCTTTCAGAGCAAAAAAAGTTATAAAGAGTGAATTCGATATTACTCACTATCCTTAACAGATTCAGATGGTAGAATATTATTCCTCCAATCCTTGCTGATCCCTCATACAGAAAAACTGAAATAAATATCCTAAATTAGTTTAGCATATAGCATCTTATGAGCACCTGCTAATCATTATGATTGAAAGCTTCCAGTATAAACAGTGAGACTAATTGCTTAGGGACAGTCCATTATTGAACGCACATTTTCAGGATTAGTGAATGCAGAAGTTATCATACATGCATAATCTACATTGACAAAAATCACCATTTTGAAAATTCTGGAGGGAAAAAATGCTTTCTAACAGCTTTTTGAATAATTCCTTGTACCAGGTACTAAATCATTTGGGTATGTGACATTCAAAATGAAACTTTTCAGATGCAAGCTAATTGATAACCATCTGAATATCTTTGTTGGTGTATTGTAAGAGATTGCTCAGTACAGTTACAGTATATGTTAGATCATGGCTTCAGAATCTCCTCTGGCTTCAATTAGCTTTGCTGGCAATATTCAGAATTCCAACATCATTATTAAAATTCCTTTTCACTTATACACACCATAACCCCGTTATTAGCAACACTTGATACTGTAACTCAAAGTTTGCAAAAGTAGAAAGACGAGAAAAGCGGAACTTAAAATATCTTCATTATGAAGGAGTCACAGGCTCCAGGTGATGGTTTAGTTCACAAATGAATTCTCTGTTTTGCATACAATTAGCACAGAATTGTAAAAAAAGCAGATGCAAACGTTAAATCTCCAGCTGCTTTTTCATACAGTATGCCATGATATATAGGAGGTGCATTTGTTGTATTATTTGTTGTGGAAATTTTATTTTCTGACTTGCCTTTATGGACAATTAAGTGCAAAATCAGAGATACAGTGTTAGAATCAGATATGCAGCGGTAGGATTTTCCAAGATGTTAATTGCCCATCATTCTGCATTTAAAAGCACCATCAATTACCATCTGATTACCTTGTAAAAGCAGCTTTTATTGTTCTATTTACATTTTTTTTCTCCACTGCAGAAGATCAGCAGGGTTTTGATTCCTAGTCAGAGTTAACTCCTTGCACGCCCAAATCTCAGAAAACTTGCAATGAATGAGCAGGCACTCTCAGCCTTGTGTTTTTATCTTCTGAGGCTGTAGTTATACATCTACTGCCTCCACCTTTGTGAATAAAAAATTAAACCCTGTGAATTTCTCAATTGGGAAAATAAAAAAGAAAGAAGAAAACTCATTTCTGCATGCTAATGAGTACTGGAAATATTAGAAGAAGACTCCTAGAGAGAGTGGAAGGTGAATTTACAAATTTAAAGATCTAGTTGCATTGTTTTTGTTTCCAAAATGCTTATCAGACTTGGCCTAATTGCTTCCCATCTTGCAAATCAAGTCAGCATTTTCCCCATGGGTCCTCAGAATTTTTTTGTCACCCGGCTGCTTGTTCAGGACAGTTTTGCTTATGCAAATATGTAGGAGGGGACAAATGATGGCTATTTGTTGCCTTCTCTTTGTTGTGCTGAAGTAGCAAATAAAAAGTTGTCTTCAGTATGTGGACAGAAGACAAAGATAATTGATTGAAAATGCAGCTGTCTGTTTGCTGATGGGTAAAAACTGTTTTAGCAGAATAGCACCTGTACTTCAGACTATGATGGAATTCTCCGATTCTGAGAATGAAAATGAATGTTTCCAAAATTGCAATAGCACTTAGAGTTATATGCCACTTTATAATGCTTTACAGCCCTCTCTAAATGGCCCCAGAATTTGGCTCCTCATTTTACTGACCTCAGAAGGCTGTAGGGCTGAGTCAACCATGAGCCTAATGCTGGGAAAGATTGAGGGCAAAAGAAGAAGGGGACGGCAGAGCATGAGGTGGCTGGCTGGAGTCACTGAAGCAGTCGGCGTGAGCTTAAATGGGCTCTGGGGATGGTAGAGGACAGGAAGGCCTGAAATAAAGTTCTCCATGGGGTCATGATGGGTCAGACATGACTTCGCAACTAACAACAAATATAATATGTATACACAGATATATTTTTCTGTTTTAATTGTACGCCACCTAGAGTTGCTCTGGGAGTGAGTGATATTCTAAATTTTGTAAATTAAAAATAATCAAATGATGAAAAAGGCACAATTTTGTGACTAACAACTCCCTTAGTCGGCTACTAATTATTTTTTTGGGCCTGGGAAAGGTGTTAATATAACTGATATCTGGCTAAGTAAATGGTGGCTGCTGACCTGTTGCCATATTGGCCAAGCTCAGGGGTGGGTTCTAACTTATCTTGCCGCCGGTTCACTGCCTCCTGCGCTGCAGGAAAAAAAACCAAAAACTGCAAAAAAGAGAGGCTGAAAACAAGATGGCAACACATGCGCAGTTCCGGAAACTCGGCTTCCACGCATGCGCATAAGAAAAGCAACCCGAAAAAATCAAAAAAACCATTCCCCCCCCCAAAAAAAGCACCAAAAAAAGATGGCGGTGCCCACAGAGCAGAACTGGCTCCATGACGTCACCAGCGGCCTACTATCTACTCCGTAGAACCAGTCTGAACTGGTAGGAACCCACCTCTGGTCAAGCTGATAATATGTGAGACTCTTCAATTTACTTGTATCTTTCTTCATGGAAGGAGGGCAAGCAACACTGTGCTTGTCAAAACCAGTGAAGTTCAATTTGTGCTGTCAGCAAGCTCCACAGATACTAAAGGAGCTGGCATTGGGGATGAATAATCACGATTACTCTCTGAGTCTTGCTGAAGAAGCTGGTAGATAAGACCTAACAACTTTCACTCAGATTAATTTTTCTCCTGCTCATTGAAAAGCATTAAACAAATTAAATAACTAATGAAGACAAACATCAGTATTGTCAGATACAGGTAATGTTGTTGAATAAAAACAAGCTGTTGTGTTAGCGATCAGAAAGCTTGACAGGAAATTGCACAGAAACGGGTATCTCAAAATGATGCAGAGCTTACTAAGAGTTCATTTCCTTCCCCTTTGCTTTCCTTTTGTCTGCAGTCAAGACATAAAAAAAAATAATGCCAGCACAGTTGGAAAACATCAGTCTTTGTCACTGAAAGATCTATTATAAGAGTTGAATATTAGTGTCCTGCCATTAAAATAGGCTGTAGGAACATGTAGGAGCGTCTGCTGTCCCAAATGAGGTAGAGGGACTCTCTTCTTTTTCTTTGTCAGTTGTGATATGGGCAGGACTATTTTATGGTCCTGAAATAGCTGTTAGTCAGTATATCAGATGTTGATCCTAGATTCTTTCTTTTCTTATAAAACCATGTCTTTTATAGCAGAGGAATTTTTTTTTCCTTTTGGCAACAATGCTCTATCTCACAGCGGATTTAACTCCTGGCCTCATGGACTATTAAACATGAGTCTGTGCTTTCAATGGGATTGCCCTATCTGTGATCTTCCCAATCTTTGAAAAGAAGAATTTATCTGGTGAGTTTACGTGTGTTTTAAAAGGGCCTAATAGTAGCATCTTAGTATTAGGACACAAGAAAAAAATAACAAATGCAGTTTATCTTTAGTTCCATTTTTCAGTCATTCAACCTTTAAAAATCCTGTTACAATTACATGGAACTAATAGTGTGTGTGTGCGTGTGTGTGTGCGTGCGCGCGTGTGTGACTAAATAAATGTAGGTCCTGATTCATTGATTTTAAAATAAATCTCCAATGAACAAATGCTATCTTTTCACCTCTCCTTTTGAACAACTGGTCCAGCTGCTAACACAGACTTTTACCACATCACAGCCTCCAGCTGCTTCTCCCATGTATAAACTGCTGGAAATAAAAGTGAATTAAGAAATCCCTGTCCAGATTTTGACACTTTCTTCCATTTTAGCCTCAGTGATAGACAAGTGCTCTATCCAGAGTTTGGTTAATGTGAACCCTAATTTCTGGACTGTCCTGCTTCTATTCCCCTCCCACCCCATGCTTGGAGATCAGAAATACCAGCTTTTTTGTGGGCAGGTCTTTTAAGGACAAATTACAAGCAACAACAATTTAAAAAAGGGAAATCAGCTTGCTATTCTTCCTGTTACTTGGGCTAGAAGGGGAACTTGGCAGAAATCAAGTAAATTTCACCCAATTAAAATAGATGATGAGGAGCAGGATGTTACCTAAAAAAAATAAAACAAAATAAAATTGAGAGCATCATTTTTGCCATGGCTGTTAAACAAATCACCACAGTTACTAAGTGAATCACATGATGGTTAAGTGAATACCACTTCTCCCCATTGGCTTTCCTTGTCAGAATAGAATAGATTAGAATTCTTTATTGGCCAAATGTGATTGGACACACAAGGAATATGTCTTTGGTGCATGTGCTCTCAGTGTACATAAAAGAATCATAAGGTACAACACTTAATGATAGTCATAGGGTACAAATAAGCAACCAGGAAATAATCAATATCAATATAAATTGTAAGGATATAAGCACTACGGACTGGCCAAAGCATCTGAAGTGATCTTTAGCATGAAGGATCCGATCACCCAGGCAGGATGAGAACTATGTAGGATGGATGGAGAATAGAGATAGGAATAGAATAGAACAGAACAGAACAGAATAACCTTATTGTCTCTTTGAATGTACACTTATCAGCATACATTAAAATGAAATTTCATAGCATACATCTCTCAAAGGGTCACCACCTCCAATATACACCTCCAATATAGAGAGGAAGCTAACCATCAGATTGCAAGAACACAAATGAGTGGTCAGATGAGAAGACCCAAACTCATTAGTACGTTCACATTGCAATGCACAAGAGCATACATTCAATTTTGCAACTTCTAAGATTGTTGGACGAGCAGGCAGAAAAACAGCCAGGGAAGTGATTGAAGCCTGGGAAATAGGCCTCTCGTCATTCAACAGGAATTCTAATGTACCACCAGCTTATCAAGTACTTAGGAGATGAGGGCTTGGCAGCACAATGAAACAACAGCCAAAGATTTAATAGCCAGTCATCATCACCACAGTCAACATCTAAAAAGCCTCACACAACAGGCATCAAATAAATAGCAGACACAGAATAGTCCAAAGCACACATTCTGCTAGAGAGAATTTCCACGAGGATGGACTCCAGCAGGAGATTGGATCCTGGGACAAGTATATTCACCTTCAGTAGGGATCTTTAACATCTTTCCCCTCCCTCCCACTTCAATTGCTGGGAAATTGTTGCGAAAAGGATTGAGTGTCTATTGGCATGAAATAGAAGCCTGGAGTGAGTACTCATCAGTGCAGGTTAAGCAATGCTTCATGATTTAATTTTTGACTGCTTAAAGGGAACCTTTCAATTGAAATTCACCACCAAACATGAGTTGTTTATCATGATGAGTGTGTTGATACAAGTGCTTTGAATTGCTGGGCCAAACAATGTAAAGATGATGAACTGGGAAGAGCTGATTTGTGTGATCAAGAGTGAAGTGGATGACATGTGACAATAGCGGAGGGGTTGATGAGAAAGGTTGATGTACTGATGAAGGACAAGCAGTGGGTCACTCCAAGGTAAATTTGCTGTCAAACTTGGCTTTTCATCGGAATGTTATGGGTCATGTTATTGAAGCTCTTTAATATTAGAAGGTTTGTGTAAGATGAATTCCATGCATGCATGCAATCCAGACTTGGCACATGACACTTGAAGAATTGAAGGACTACCTTTGCAGGCATATGTCTGAGTCAAATGAAGAGGTCGTAAGAAGGGTGTAAATCTGTTTAAAGAAATAAAATGTGAAGGGTATTTTTGTTTTTAATAAATGTATTCATTGATGGCTGAAGTGTTTAGCAAACGGTGGTGATTTTGTGGAAAAGTAAGTACAGATAACGAGAGAGCTCATTTCATAGATTATTTTCCTGGTTTGTTTATGAAAATATCCCTATAATATAAATTAAAGCGATGGAAATAGGAGATACTATTTTTCATTCAAGCCTCATAATCAAAACTTTTTCTAAAACTTTTTCCATTTACCAAAACATTTTGGTAAATGGCCAGAATACCTGAACAAGATTACATAGCTTGCTTTGTTCTTTCAAGGCATAGTTTTTCAAGATATGTAAGCTCATTTGTATTACAACTATGTTTACTTACTAATGTTGCTATCACCATTTTCAAAAGTATTCCCCTTTTTTTTACATTTTTATGAGTGAGTTAAATAACCAATAGTGTCTACTGATCTTTGAGTTTTCCACATGATGGAATGCATAATATGCAAGGAAATGTAAACTAAATTTCCTTTTTTTTGCACTTTGTGTATACATCTGAAGTCAGAGTTTCACTGCTCAAAGCAAGATATGAAGCCTGTGCTTCCCAATGATTAGATCAATTTATCTCACTTCATAATTAATTCATAAATAATTATGCACTGAATAGTACGAAAGGCACCAGACCCTACTTTTTCCAAGAACACTTTTACAGGATTTATGTTTTCTTCAATCAATTCCAAGCTCTAATTTGGGGCTGGAAGTGTGAAAGGAAGAATAACTGTAAATTATTATTCCTCTGTATCACTGGGCTTTTCTCCTAATATCTACATTTTTAGGGAATGAGATATATTGTGCTTATTTTCACTTCTGGGGCCATTTGGAAAGCAAATGTGCAGACCTTATTTTGGCAGGTGCTAGGCACCTGTTTCCTCTTTTGAAAGCTGCTTGGTGTATTTGATTATTAAGAGATAAGAGGTGATGATTTGATCTCAAATCACATGAGAAATTGATGTTACAATATAATTCAAACCTGAAAATCGCAGGGAAGATGTACTGTTGGAATGCTTAGGCTAAAAAAGAGAATTAATATTTTAAATCATATGGAATGTAATGGTTGTTTGAAGATCTTGAAAGATTGTCCTTTGAATTTAATTTGCCTTCAACATATGCTTGGCAATATATACAACCAGAACATGGGTTAATTAAACATTATAGCCTGGCTGTTTTAGCAGTCTCTGAGGTAGATGCAATTTTAGTTCCTTTAAGAGATGCTGTACTTGAATGGAAAGCAACAATTCAGTTTTATAAGGTATTAAAAAGTAAAATAAAAGTATTAGCTATATATTTGATATGTGGGCAGAAGAACTGGAGTATCCAATTTTGGAAAGTCAATTCCAGGTATTTTAAAAGAAAGTGAACTATGATTACATGGTTTAGAAATAAATCTAAGTAATTAGAAAATAGGATTTCTTTGAACCCCTCAAAGAATGTTTAAAAAGACATGGACATTATTATTTTATGTTGGCAATGTAATAAATTTGAAAGTTATTTAACTAATAAAATTAGGCATGTTATTTTTGAGAAGAAAATTTATATTTAAGGATATCAGTGTGAGGATGAATTATATTACTAACATGTAGAAACTGCAAACTTGAAAAGCTCTGGTTTAACATGTAGAAACTGCAAACTTGAAAAGCTCTGGTTTTATTGAAACTGAGATACAACAGAAAGGATAATTGTATGTAAATGGAAAGAAAATATTTACTCTGATTTTAAGGAATGGCTCTGAATATTGTTTTAACCATATCTATGCTCTAAAAATAAGTGTATACATTATGTTATTATATAGTTCACAAGCTTCACAAGGTCTTTTGTTGTTCGGGTTCTCTCCCATGTAGAATTAGGGGTGTCATGGGGACGACGTTTTGACGAAATCTCATTCGTCATCTTCAGGTGCTTTTAGCTTGATGTTTTTAGGAGCAATGTGTGTTTGTAGCTTTTTCC
>JANHFT010003857.1:42330-58932 GCA_032467955.1 Pseudoxenodon macrops
GGACATTCGCGAACGGACTTCCGGTTTGCCAGTTGGGCCGTTTTTCACCCTCTGGAGGCTTCAGAGAGCATCCTGAAGCCTCCGGAGCCTTCAGGGAAGCCTCCTGAAGACTCCAGAGGACAAAAATGGCCCTATGGGCAAACCAGAAGTGACTTACAGTTTGTCCATTGGACCCTTTTTTTATCCTCCAGAGGCTGTTTTTTGCTTCTGTGAAGGCTGGGTCAGAACTGAGAAAGTGATGTATTAAGAGAAGAAAGCCCTAGGCTCTAGTCTGCCTAAATCTTTGGGAACTCAGTGAGTAACATTGGTCCAGGCACTAAATTCAGATCAGGTACTTTCATTGTGTTGCTATGGAAATAAAATCAAGAAAGAATCCCATGTAAATCATCAGCACTCCAGAAGAGAAAGCAAGATGGAAATATAATAAACAAATAGTGAGTTTAAAGAATTCGATTAACGTATCTATGAAATGCTTGAGAATAGCTTTCAAAGACAGGATATGTCAGTGCTGAAATAAATAAAGATAAATGCTTTATAGAATAAGATTACCACTATGGTTTTCAGAATGTCAAAATGAGGCTGAATTTCCCAGCATTAAAAGAAAAATTCCATACTCTTTCTTTCCATGTCTTGGAGATTTTTTTTAAAAAATTGTTTGCAAATGACTATTTTTTCAGCTAAAAACTTCCTATGACCTTAATTACCATTGAAAAGGTGGGAAAATCGAGTGTTGCATTTTCCTTAGCAAATTGGAAGAAACTCTCACCTGTGGTTGTTATACTAAATTATTTGGTTTTTTGTATGAAGAAGCAAAAGAAGTAGGAAATTATATTTAATGGTGAATTGTAAGGGAAAATATAATATATGCATTTCATTAGCATTTCATTTCCCTCTATGAACCTTGGAAAAGTGTAAGCCCGTGTTTCTCAACCTTAGCAACTTTAAGATGTATGGACTTCAGTTCCCAGAATTCCCCAGGCAGGAAGCATCAAGCTGTCTGGGGAATTCTGGGATCTGAAGTCCGCCCAGTTTAAAGTTGCTAAGATTGAGCAACAGTGTTGTAAGCATAATCCAATAAACATTTTAGACAGTGGTGAAATGCTACCTACTCTGTCTGGTTTGGGTGAGTAGGTAGCAGCAGCTGCCAATGGTTCAGAGAATCAGTGACGGCCATAGCGTGAAGCTCCACCCACCTCCCGAACATCACCATTTCCAGGGAGATTTACCCTCTGTGCATGCGCAAAGCCTTCTGCGCATGCATAGAGGGTGAAAAACCGTGTTTGACAGGGGCATACCCGCTTCCGAACTGATAGGGAAGGTTAGTAGATTTCACCGCTGATTTTAGAGTAGTATTATCAGCGTGGCTGTGATTAATAGATTCTTTTAATATGAAAAGTTGTCTGTGACAAATGCTTAATAAACAAAAGAATTAGTTTATGATGTCTTGATTATTTCAAGATTTCATGTTCAAGACAAATAAAAAAATAAAAGTTCAGGGCAAATAAATTATTTGCCTAGTATTGAAAAATCATCAAGATAGGTCCCAGGTGATTTTTTTTCTGGAGAAAACATTCTCCTAGCATAATGACCTTTCTCCTTTCTTCTCATTGATCTCATTTAACGTGATGGAGTTTCCCTGAGAAACCCTTCCTAAGATTTCAGTGTGCAGAATTTATCAGCAAGGTGTCAGAGTAATAAGTCCATTTTTAATAGCAAAGAGATTTGGGTGTAGGGAAAAGAAATATCTCTTTTTCTGCTCAGCCTTTCTATCTCCAAGACTCCAGGTCAGGGATGGGTTGTGGATCATTTTGCTCCCGGTTTGCTCAGGGTTGCGCCTTGCACACATGTGCAAAGTGCGGAGCAATCAAAATCCAAAATGGCAGCGCCTACGGAGATACCGAAGGAACTGACTCCGTGATGTCATAGACAAGTTTCTAAAGATCCGATTAGAACCGGTAGCAACCCCCTCTGCTCCAGGTATACCGTACTTCTTTTTTCAATATCCTCTTTTGCTTTCTAAATGGGATATTATTTCTCTTTTGCTTTCTAAATGGGCCTTTTCTTTGGGATTGAGACAATCTGGTGACAAAAGAGAAGGGACAATTATATTCATCACCCAATATCTATTTACTTCTTCATTCTCTCCCTTGATTTACATGGCCATCCATTCTGAATTATTTGATGATGATGAAAGAGAATCCTGAAGTTACAGTTGGATTTTACTGAAATATTTCCATCTTAATTTTTAGTCATTTTAAATTGTTTTTATGATGTACGCCACCCAGAGTCACTTGTTAAGCTGGGCAGCTATAGAAATCAATAAGTAAATAAAATCTTGTTGAATTAAACTACTTTACCTACCTTAATTTGTAAGGACACTATAATACAATCCACTGGTTTTCTAGTTCAGCATAAATACATGAAAATGACAGGAAGTTGCAACACTTTTAAAAGCTACATCCCATGAACATTATGTCCCATTAGCACAACTTCCCTCAAATTCTAAGACTTATCTTGTTTTATTTATTTATTTGTTCATCTACCCATCCATTATTTATGTATTTGTTTAGTTAAAACCAATCAATAAATGCAAAACTAACAAGTTACCATCATTTTTATTTGCAATAATGACTTTGGTTTCCCCAAAGACTCAAGACCAATATACATTATCTTCTTTTAATGGCCCATAATCCCTTGTGGAGTGGACTCTGGGCAACTGAATGGAGCTGAGTGTTTACTGGCTGGATGCCTTTCCTGTCTCCAATGCGGAGTTTTGTTCAGCAGGTATATTCTCACTCTGCCCAGAGAGAGGAATATCTACCTCTACCTAGGATTGAACTCATAACCTCCTGATTCTGAGGCGAGAGCTCCACTTCTACGCCACCGCACTACTCCCCAAGACCAATATATATAAATGGTTGCATTATAATGGTTTGTTTGGAAGTTAGTTTGAATATATGTTCACCTGCTCAGAACCAAGAGAAAGAAAATGTGGGGTAATAAAGGAACAGCCACATCAGTTTTCCTCCTGATAGCGGGCTATTTTCTGACCGGCATATTCTCAATGCAGATGGTTTCTATAAGGGCACCTTCCCATAGAAGTCATTTTGTGGGAGCTCCCACAAGCATGTTCTTAAAATGTCAAACATTTTCACCACTCCAAAAATGATGGCTTATACCTGCTGTCCAATGATCCTTCATTCTATTTTATAGCTGGTGGTAAATGTACTTGTCAACTTTCTGGCAGAGAAAAGTTACAAAAGTTTTAGCCCAATGAGTTATAGATGCTTAAAGGGAATAATTTATAACTTTTTGAAATGTATTATTAAATGTGTAATGGAAACTCTGGCAGATCCTTATCTCCAGTTCAGGAGAGCTTTTAGGAGCTACTAAAATAATCTCTTTTTAGCACTAGCTGCTCTTAACAGGATGGTTTTTTTTACTGATATTGGCCATATATCTTCTATGGTAATATGCACTTTCAGGAAAGAATATTATACAGTTCCAGATTGCATGTCCTTCATTGGGTGATGGTGGCAAATGCCTGAAGGACCATATTTCATCTAAACAGAAGAAAGGGTTTTCCTGAAAATTAAGTAGAAACAGGCGCATTCCCTCACCATAGAATATATTGATGGTTTTCTTACTCTTTCGTGATCCAATTGCCCATTTCTGGACATTCTGCCTAAGAAGCACAGCCTGAAAATAAGTCCTCCTTAAAGAACTTGCCATCTAAAATCAATTTATGATAATTACATTCAGTCAACTTCTGAGTTCTTACTTGCAGAATAGTCCAGAAAAGAAAAGAAAAACATACTTTTCTGTCAGCTTTGTCTACTTGCTTTTAATCATTCTCTTTGATAAACAATTGCTTCCATTTTTAGAAGAATATTTTGAAAGTGTTCTCATTGTCGGAACACAGGATTCTTCTGTTTAGCTTAAATAACTGAAATTTGTTTGTAAGCTTCCTCTTTTTTCATGGTAGATGGTGCAATCCACTATTCATTAGTCTCTTTCATCTTAATCTGCCATTTTTTCTAAAAACAATCTGCATGAAAACTCTAAATTTAAATACAATTATGTAACGGACTTTTGCTCAAGATATTAAGCGCCAAATGCATTCTCATTTCATTTCATTTGCATTCTGGTTTATCTTTTGAAGCCAGGAAATGGAGCACAATATTTTGAGGACTGCAAGTTTCAAAGAATCACCATATACTGATTGATGGTTTTGCAGAAGTCCATTTATATGCAGAATTGCAAAGATCATATCTCCCAATAATTGCTTCTTGTTTATTATTTTTTAAGTGTAAATACATGGTGTAAGCAATTAGTGAAGATGTCTAGATATATGGACAGCATACAAGCCTACTATCAGGTTCCGGTAGAATAAAGGCTCTGTTAAACCAAGTTGATTCAAACACAGGTCTTTAATTGTTCTCTGGCACAAAGTGACAAACACTGTTTCGTAGTGAAGATTATAGTCACAGCTGTTATCCCGGTGCACTTCCTGGTATTTAACACCCCCCGCGCTAACACCCACGTGATGTGCAACCCACCAATCCCAAAAAGGAGTTCAAAGAGTAAGCCGTGTACAGTGATGACATCAGAGGATGAGACGAAGCTGCAGCAGAATGCCCATGCCCTGGATTGCCGTCTCTGCCATCTCAGCGTTTGCAGCAGGTGAAGCCGAATGGAGTGGATCCCTCATACCCCAGCCCGAATGGCAGCTCCAGGCCGACGGCTCACCAGAACTGACACCTACATTCTGGGAATAGCCAAGTCTCCATCTGGTAGGAGAACATCTATCATACAGTAAACTTTGTACCCTTGAATTGGACAGTGCAGTGAAAAGCCATTTTGTTCTTAATGGCCATATGAACACCAGGACACTTTAATAATGGACCAGCTTTTTTGGCAAGCGTGGAGTCCCAGATGCTCCTAATGAATTTAGGCCACCTCCCAGCTCCTTTTTGAATTGTCTGTTTGACCAGGGCCCGACAGCTCTTAGCAGCTTACCAATATGTTCACTTAACTTCAACATTGTTCACTTAACATTGTTGTAATAAGATCTCTATTTTTAATTAATTTTGATTCATCACTGCCAAGGAGTTCTTCGTTCAGAATTCCAGAGATTGTTAATCCAAAATCCTGATTTTCATGTGTGAAATTCCACCTCCCCACAAACACACACACACCTCCAAAAATTGCACATCAATAATTGTGTAGTGAGCAAATGGAAAAGGAAAAGAGAATTAGAAGAGATGTTTGTCTAGGAGAAAACGTGGAGTTCGGAGGTGGGTTGCTGCGGGTTCAGTTCGGTTCTATAGAACCGTTAGCGTAGATTTGCCTCTGCTCGCCGAACTGGCAGCGATGACCACGCCCCTGAGCTGGCTCTCTGGGAGGAAATCAGTCCTCCCAGTGGAAATTGGCTCCAAAATAAACCTCTGTGCATGCGCAAGGCCTCCTGCGCATGCGCAGAAGGTTATCTTTGAGGCGATACCCGAATGCGATGGAGGGGCGTGATCAAAACACACACTTCCGTTGTGACCAGAATTGGTAGAAAAAGTAAGTAGAAAAGTAAGTAGAACCCACCCATGGTGGAGTTCTGTCCTTTTTAGAGCCCACTGTAGTAAACATCTTAGCTATATGTAACATCTAGCAAACTTTATTCCTTCTAATGAAAAAGAAGGCAAAAAGTAAACAGGACGAGTAAAGCAAAAAGAAAATAGCTGACGGTCTGGTGATTTATACTCATTATTATTTCTTTAATCCTTGAAATGAAGCAATGTTTCATTCTGAAATAACTTGCGTTCATACTCATACTCCTAAATTAAATCTCATTCCCATTAGTTAAGGTCCTCTGGTCGTCTGTTTATGCTACATTTCCTGGAGGAGGGAGAAGTTCATGCTAGGGAATAGTTTGATGAATCGGAGGCTCAGTAGCTCACACAGAAATGCAAAAATTTATTAGTGAAATAATATGTTTACATAGCTGCAGTTAAATGCTACAAATGTGGCAAAGCTTATTGGTAAATTCTTTATCTTTGGGGATCAAAGAGGGATAAATGCATTTTGTGTAAAGATGTATCACTTTGAATTTTGAACAACTTGAGATATAGTACCATTATTGCATGATTATACTAAGAGCAATAGATTGGAGAAATCTGAGTTCAAATGGCATGTCAGCACAAATTTTGTGTGTAACTTTTTCACCATGGTACTATCCTACCTTCTCTTCCTCTTCCTCTTAATAGTACAGGAAGAGAAGGAAGAGGACTGTCCTATGGATTTTTTAGATATTAAATTTTAACAACTACTTCAGCACCAAACTCAACAATACACAAACACTCAATAGCTACAAACTTAAAGTGAACCGCTCCAAACTCGACTGCAGAAAATATGCCTTCAGCAACAGAATGGTCAATGCTGGAATCCAATACCTAACTCTGTGGTTTCATCCCCAAATCCCCAAAATTTTATCCTTAGACTGTCTACTGTTGACCTCACCCAATCCTAAGAAGTCTGTAAGAGGCATGCATTAGCGCACCAGCATACCTACCATCCCTATTCTAATGTTTCCTTTTATTCGTATTCATTTCATGTATTCAAATCACGTTTATACTTATATATATTACCTAATACATGCTTGACAAACAAACAAATAAATAAATATTTCAAATATCTCTTAAGAAAGGACTTAAAAAAAACCTGAAGGCTAGGGACAAATGTTTCTGCTAAATAAGTTTATCTTTCTAACCAGTCTAAACAGAAAATAATATTTAAACAGTATTCAACCTGTTAAATTATAGTAAATATTGTAATTTTTATATTTTCACTTGAAGGTATTTGGTTTGGAATATTTTAGTTCTTTTGTACTGATCACTGAAATACATCGGTTGTCCACCAAGTGTTGCTACAGTGATATATTATTCAGGAATTAATAGATGCTTTTACCATGCCCTATTTCCATGTCATCCTCATCCAAATGGAAATGGAAACAGGTTTTGTAGAAAAATATAAACTATGTGGAGTTTGCAGCAGATATTTTCTCTATGCACCCTGAGAGAGAACATCTGCCACCACCTAGGATTGAACTCTCAACTTTCTGAGAGGGAGGCAAGAGTCTTCACCTCTAGGCCACCATGCTTCTCTAACCGGGTGGCAAATATATTTTGATAAATAAATAAGCATTCTGCCTTCTGGAAGAGATTCAGGTGAAGAGTGATTACTGCTGAGGGAGAACTTAAGCTCTGTGGCTTTAATATAATACATATCCAACTTTCTGCTCCAATCACTGATGCAGAAGAGAAGAGTGACAAGTCTTATGGTCAAGTTCAATCTGAAACCGACAGAACATTCAAGCAAGATGTGCTGCTTGTGATGGGAGATTGGAAAGACAAAGTTGGAAACAGATTGTTTAAGAATAGTCTAGGAAACTGAAATGAAACAGGAGAATCAATTTCTGTCAATTCAATTACTTCTTCTTTGGTAACACACTCTTCCCACAAGCAAACAATGTCTACAGACACTGACATCACACAGAAATGAAACCGGCACATCACACAGAAATGAAACTGAAATAAAACTGAAAAGTGTATTGATACAAAGACCTAGAAAATCTTAGCTATAACACTAAAGCTGTGATAAAGTTAATATGCAAGTTCCGAGTCCAGCTAAAGTAGGAGAATAAAGCCAACCCGTTTTCAGGATACCAAGTTGAGCATATTTTAAGGAGAATGTCAGGAATCGCTTTGAAGCCCCTAACCTAATTGATAGGGAACCAGAAACACTGTAGAAATATGTTAAAGACTTCATAAAGATGAATGTAAAAAGAGACTGTCAAAGAATAAGAAGCAGAAGAAATCATCCTGGAGAAAATCTGTCTATGAGACCACCAAGAATCAGTAATGACTTGATGACACATAATCTTTATCAACATATGGTATTTCCTTACTTTTATTGCATGTCGTATCATTACTATGCCTTTCCTGATTAAGAATAAGAGAGCTCAGAATGCAGAGTTAATCTGCAGCATTTTTCTGCCTCTGACTTTGACAGTTTTCTAACAGATGTTTCATTACCCAACTAGATAACATCTTCAGCGCTAGAAGCAGTGGTGGGATTGAATTAATTAAACAACAAGTTCTCTGTCCTAATGACCAGATGAGTAGGCATGGCTCGATGGTCATGTGACTGGGTGGATGTGACCAACTCAACGTCACTCACGTCGATGGGCGCTTTCCCTTAGCTGTTACAATGTAATAAGGGTTAACCAGAGAGGCAGTTTCTGTAAGCAGGGCAATAAAGATTAGGCTACAAACACCAGAATATTTCCTTCCTGCCTTCCTTACAGGATTAGCCCTGTAAAGTGGGAAAAAACAAAATAAGATTTCTTCCAACAACCGATCCTCCGAACTGCTTAGAAAGTTAACAACTGGTTCTCCCGAATTGGTGTGAACTGGCTGAATCCTACCACTGAATATGTCTACTTAAAAACTAAGCCAACTGCTTTGTAATAATCCAGAATATAAATGTAGCCTTAAGGTACAGAAAACTATTCTTTTTGTTTTAACCTCTGTAATATGAATTGCATTCCCTTTTCCCCTCCATTCACCTTATGATATTCCTTTTTCTTAATATTATAACTAAGACATCTTCACTGACAGTAGTCGAGTATTTTCTAATGAATTATCAAAGGATCCAGCAAAGCTCAGTGGTTGAGAGATTAAATCATTTCTTGTATTACAAAGTGGAAAAACATTTTAATGGCATAAAAAAGGTTTTTCTAATAAACCTCTTAACAGTGAGCTTGAGAAATAGGACGGCTCTGCCATCAAACATTTTTTCTTTTCATAGTTTTGTAGGAAAGAACTAAAGTACATCCAGATATTTGACTTTTGCTGTCTTATAATTAATGTTTAGTATTTCAAAATTATGCCTTTTGTGCATATGACCCAGTTGTCAAACAGGATTATTACGCATAAAAGGAACCATACAAAAACCCAACTTTTAAAAAAATCTATATTTTTAAGCCCTTTTCCCACATCATACTTGCATACAACCCTGTTCTTTGCACAACTGACATTTTTATATCACACACCGAAAAATACTAATAATATCCCTTATAGTTTTTTGGTATCCAATCTATAATTTCTTAAGAATTATTGACCCATTGATTTCTGCCTCTGGTTCCCTAAGAAATGTTAGATTTCATTATCTATTAGTCATGTTTCTTCATTGGAGACACTCTTACCTTTTCAATATAGATAAATGAATGGCAAAAATACAGGAGAAAGAATTGTATTGCTTCTTTATTCCCCAAATATGTATTCAGACCACAGTCAATAAAAGAAGTTCACACATTTTGAGTTATGGTAACCTGTTCGTTATTCGACTGAATGCATAGGTTAGTGCTACAGGAAAATGTAACAGGCTTTCTATCCTGTTCACAGTTCTGATAAAAGTCATAAAATGCTTTATTTCAGAGTCTGAAAAACTCTGACCAAGGGCTGCTTACGATTTAGTGTTATTTTGAGGTCATATGATTAGTCCAGGCATCTGCTACAAGCTATGATCACATCAGCATTATATGCTTTGTTTGTTTGTTTATACAACCACCCATCACAGCTAGTGACTCTGGATGATGTATGTAATAAAACAGTCAAACCCAGGAAATAAAGCCATTAAAACAACCAATTTAAATTAAAAAAACAAAATAGAAAGTGTAACACCTCGAAAGAGTGCATTTCATTTCGCTCTGTTGTACAGCCATTCATCAATCAATCATTAATATTAACTTTTAATTAATCATTGTACATAATTAATCCTAATTAATTATAAATCCTACTTAATTATTGATAATTAATCAATGGGACAGTGAAACGTAGAAAAAATTGGAATGTTCAGTCATTTCGTTTTAGGAATCGGGTGTTTCCATGTTTGGAGAGGTCTAGTAGAGGCTTCCTTGCTGCAGATGTCATCATGGAAGGGTTTTAGTCATCTCAGGGCATTTGTGAGAAATGATGCTGCACCAAGTTTCTGGCACTCTCTAAGTGGTTTACAGAATTAGCATATTGCCCCCAAACAATCTGGACTTTCGTTTTACTGACTTCGGAAGGATTCAAGAACTCAATGTTGAGCTGGCAGTGGGTAGAGTTAGCCTGCAATACTGCATCCTAACTACTGTACCACCATGGCTATAACCAGTGGTGAGATTCAACCGGTGTAACAACTGCTTCACTTTGCATGCGCACGGGCGCATTTCATTTGAAAACAGCTCTACAACCTACCTTTTACAGCAGCCCCGGTGAGTAAAACAGCAATCCGCTCTGCCGCAATGATCAGCTGAGCTTCAAACAAAGGAAATACAGGACGCATACCGCAGGGGCAGGTGGGCGGGGCCAACTGATTGCTGGAACAATCAGTTCACCCGAACTGGTCCATACTGGCTGAATCCCACCCCTGGCTATAACCATAAGGAGTGGTCATAAATCAGTACCATTGTAACTTTGAATGGTCATTAAACAAATGGTTGTATGTCAAAGACTACCTGTATTGATTGTTCTGTAATTAACAGATAGATAAATTAATGAACAACTTTCAGCTTCCTCTTCCTCATCATCATCATAATTATCATTCATTATTTTCTGCATGAACCAATTCCTATTTTACTAAAAAAAAGGACTCTAACTCTTCTACATCAGCTCACAGTCTATAGGGTGCCATTTCATATACCATATTTTTCTGACTATAAGAAGCACTGAAGTATAAGACGTTTTTGGGGAGGAAAATAAAAATAAATTCTGCCTACCAGCATCCATCTGGCTAGCATCTTTAGCAAACAGCCTTGCAAAGCTCCGTTTGAGAGACGATTTTCAGCCTCTGAAAATTCCCTTTGAGAGGCAGGGCAGGGCTATATTCGGTGTATAAAATGCATCCAAATTTTCACCCTATTTTAAGTGGTAAAAAAGTGTGTCTTATACTCCGAAAAATACGGTATATTTCATTTCAGGGGCAATGAAGTAAATCAGAGATAGTCAAAAGGGGATTCCAGTCTCCTTTAGATGTCCTTTATACCGAAATCAATATTTCTATTCAGTTGGTTTTCAACATCTTATTTGCTAGTAATGAGTAGCATTCTCTAAACCCATGGTTGGCTGCACTATTTATTTTGTTAGAACTCAGCGGCAAGAAAGATTTCTCTTTCCATAGCTTTTCTTAACTCCCATTTTCTGTGATCTAGAATCAGATTATTTTGGGGATATTTGGGAAGAATGAGGATGGAGACATGCTTCTGAGATCTGGCATCAAGTATGGTTGAAGGAATAATTGCTTTCAGTTATTATTTCATTCTAATATTATTAGAGCTTATATTGGAAGAACTCTGAACCGTCTTTGTCTCCTAGTTTGGTGCAATTTTCATTGGTGAATATGCAAGTGATCGTGCAATTCAAAGGCCTGGCTTTTAAAGCATTAGCATTTATATAGGAATATACATGTGAGTGATATGCATTATAAATGTATAAGACACAGGCCCACCTACACAAGCCTTCAAAATAATTAGTTTTCAAAAACATTGCAACATATGTAATATAAAAATATATATTTTGGCTGCAAACATCAAACTGATTATTAAGTAGCATCTAAGACAGACAAATGAGAGAGAGAGAGAGAGAGAGAGAGAGAGAGGACAGATCAGAGGTGGGTTCTAAATCTTCTTACTGCCGGTTCACTCAGGGCTGTGCTGTGGCTTTGTGCCCGCATGCGCAGAAGCAAAATCCAAGATGGCAGTGCCTATGGCGCCACAAAAAGAACTGGCTTAGGGGCATAGCAGGTCCGAGTCACTAATGGTTCTACCAAACTAGGCTAGTAAGTTACTAATGGCATTAGGAACCCACCTCTGGGACAGATGGAAAGACATTAATTAATGTAGCTCAGAAACAGTAAAAATATTCCACAGGACGTCTCCATGACATATAATTGCTAAGAATTGGGCCTACAGTGTAGAAAAATCATAACCTGAAAGTTTTACTTCATCCTAAAATCAGTCAATTCACAGATTGACCTAAGCAGCATTTTTGTTAATTTTTTAGTTAACCATTCTTATTAAGCCCCAGGGTTCATACCTCACTCTAAAACATCCCCCATAGTTTAAAGGCTGCAATGTCTGGATTCCTAAAACATACTAAGTTAAATCAAACAAAGCACACTAATACTGATAGAAATCAACCTTTCATTTGTGTGTTGCAGTGATTTTTCATGTCAATGCTCGCATTAACATTTCAGAATCATCTTTCCTTGTGTAAAAAAAAAAGGGAGATTTTTTGAGATGTAACCTTGACGTGCACTATGCTCCATGAGTTCCACTAATGCAAAAATTGCCTACTTGATCTCTACCATTATTTCTGCAGTAACTGTTAAATCATTGCCATATGCTCTGACATGGTGCATAAAAAATTACAAAATTAATCTATTATTGTTGTCCATGAGAATTGAATTTAAACCAGCAGTTTCCTTGTTCTTTTTTTAAAAAGCATTAACATTATAGAAGTTAGCAACTGTACTGTAATAATCTTCAGAATCGATTAACAACAAGGGCTCTTAACTCAAAATGTGAGATGAAGCTGCAATAGCAGTCTTGAGGGTGGGTGGATTCAGAGGTGGTATTAAGCTGGTTCGCACCGGTTTGAGTGAACCAGTAGGGGAAATTTGACCTGGTTTGCCAAACCGGTAATGACTTCTGACTGGCTCCACCCCCACTCACTCGGTCACCCAGTCACCACTCATCCTCGCCTGCCCACTCGCTCACTCACTCCACCTGCCCTCTGGCCCTGCCCACCCTTGCCCTATATATGTTGCCTTCGCTTCGCCATGCAGCCTTGCCAGTCACCTTGCCTCACCTGCTCTGCTCACCCCACCAAAGGTAATCAATGTGTACCACTGACTCACCCTTTGCCTTGGGTCGGAGACCAGGGCCACAGAGCTGCTTCCCACTGCAGTCAAGGGTTACCTGTCTCCCAGGGTTACCTACAGTGGCTGGAGGGGAGTGATCTCTACAACCCGCAAAATTGTTCTGCTGGCAAATGTGATTGATGACACACCCTGGGGAGAGGGAAAAACAGGGTCATGATTAGGGCCATAAATTATGTGGGGTCAGAGTTGGCTTCATTTGGGTATGTGCCAACATGGAACTCCTAATAAATAACTGGATTTCTTTTGAAGCTTGACTCGAGGCTCATGATTTAATTAGGGCATCCGTGGGTACCCTGACACTAACATAGGAACCAACTGAGTACTTTGCAAGAGCCTAGTTCTGAATTACTTTACTGAGGAAAATTTATCTTTTCCCTACTATGCTCATTTTTGTACCAAAATCAATCAAGCAATCAAACAATCCTAGGCATTATAATTTGCTCCTTGGCATTTTTTTTAATCTTTGCATTTTAATGTTCACTTGCATTATATCGTGGGATTTTTTGTAATCTGCTTTTTTTTCCAATTTAGCCTACCATGGAAACTTGGCTACAGATGATTTCCAAAGATATTCCTGTGATAAAAGCATTCATCAGGAACTAACTTTTTTCTAGCTTCTTGAACAGGAGTTTACCTTGAAGGATTTTTCAATAAAACTAAGAAAAGAATGGCTCCGATTCTCTTTGTATTACTTAAACTGTCTGCTGGAGATCCATCCACTATTTCTCATTTTATTGCCAATGTACTCCCCCAATGTTTAAAAACACATTTGTATTCAAAGCACTTACATCAGCTCTTATTCTGTCAGGTGCAACAAACTTCCACTGAATCCACTGAAAGTCATTTCTGCATAGTTCTTAAATTAAAAAAAAATCCTGACAGAAAGAAATAATATTGCTAATTCAGTGCTAATTTTCTAACAACTCTTATAATACTGACATATACGATGCCTCAGTTGTATAGGTATGTTTATGTGTTGTAGACATTCAAAATTGATAACATTAGCCCTATAATCACCACAAAATCTCTTCTCTCCAAAACAGCACACATTTTCCACATTTAAATTAATTTTTAACTTGAAAAATGTCTGGAATATCATAAGATCCAGGCCTTAAGGTAAAACCACAAAAACCTTAATAGACCTTTTGTGAGAACAACAATATTTTACATGATATCTACCACAGTTTTGACATTTTCATCCAAACCTCATGAGATCTCAAAGATCTCTGTTAGATCGTGCAGTAGTAAAGACACGAGTCGAGTGACAGTCAGCTCTTGGTTTATTGGCATCAGCTTAAGTTAAATCCGGACTGCCTACTGGGCCAGGGGAGCCCTCTTTTATGGGATTCCCCTGGCTTGTAGGCAGACAATTACATTGGCTGGTAAACTCCGTTGCTAGTTAGCCAACCAGCAACGGGCATGTAACTGTATGCAGATGTGGTGGGGAATCACCCTTAATGGATGATCAGGATATGCATAGGGGATTAGGCAGAACACAACAGAACACAACAATCTCTAATGAGATCTCAAGCACCTTCAATACAAGTGGATCATTATTTGTAATCATTTGATGGTGTTCAGTGTTAAAAACATTTACTGGCTTTATATTTTCTTTTTCTAGGAGGTGTCCAACTGACAGATTTGAGAAGTATTACAGAGAACACTCCCTGTTAGGTTGGTAATATTCAACCTCTACTTAAAAATGCATCTATATGATCAATTAGATCCCTCCCTTCAAAAATGTTTATTTTATATCTCCGAAGTTTGTAGCCTTCTCTTCAACTTTTTCTTCATTCACTTACGAACCTTAAGGATTCTCCTCATTTTGGTTCCCAGTGGACCGCAATTTGCACCCACAAGATGCCAGTGTGTCTACAGATACATCTCTTGGTGGCATCCGTTCCTTCCAACTTTGTACATGTCATAACCAGGCTTTACAGGAAACTAAAGAAGGGGCACTGCAGTATGCAAAGTCTCGGCCTCCATTTTATCTGTTTCTAGGAAACAGGTAGGCCCTAACTATGTCCAGAAATGACATAGAACTACTGTATGTCTGCTTCAGCCTTTTGGTGTAGAGTTTTGGGTAAAGGCTGGAGGGAAGCATCACTGGTGGCGAAGAGCTGGAAGGCCTTGTTCCAGTGGGACTGCATCATGGCCTAGAACTCGCTGACCACTCATCCTGCTGAGCCTCCAGACGCCGGTACCTGGCCTTGCACTACTGCAGGTCTTCCCTCTGCTTGGAAAGCCTATGTTCCAATTGGAACTGAGCCAGCTGTTTTGCCAACTTTCTCATGGTGGTTGCTTAGCGCCAAGAAGTGCTTCCTGTAGGGGGCCTAAGGAGCCCAGGCGGGGAGGAGAGGAGTGGCTGGGAGGAGAGCGGCAAGTAGGGGCCAGCGAGGCACCCCTCAATGTGAGTGACATTGAGCTGGCCATGCCCACCCAATCACATGACCACCTAGCCACGCCCACTCATTAGCCAGATCATATTAGTGGTTCGCGGAATTTAAAATTATGAATTTAGTGGTCCCTGAGGTCTGAAAGATTGGTGACCCCTGTGCTAGAGTATTTCTCAGCTCTACAATCATCTCTAGGCACAGTTAATTGATGACTCAACAACACTGGTGTTACTGGGAAGGCCTTTGATTCATCCAATAGAAACAGAGTGATTTTAGGTCCCTTAGGAAAGAAAAAGATATAATAGCATCTTGCCACATCTATTCCTACTTACAGCACCAGGTATAAATTATTCAGGGATGCATATCTTAAAATTAGCTACATGTTCATGACTTGAGCTGGGATTCAAATAAAGAATACAATTAATATCACATAATTTCCGTTTTCCATAACAAAGCAGTTATCAAAGAAGAGGTGGCTTGCTTTTTCCTTAGGGATTAAAACATTTGATTGATAAATGAAAAGCATTATTGGCCAATTCAATTGCTTAATTTTGAGTGGATGTTTTTTAGAATTAAAATGAGAGAATAATTAAGCGCAGGAACTATGATTTGATAACAATTTAAATGGAAATTACCTTCATTTTCTAATGACATTAAAATTGAGTTTCTCAAGGTTAGCTACACAATTCAGGTCACGATATGCAGCTTCTACAAGCTAAAACCAACAATCCCATATTCCATTTGCTTTGAAAGTTTCCCATGGGGGAAAAAAGTTTATTTATTTTTTCCTTGCCTCTTTCTCCGGAAGTTTAAAATTTGGAGTTGGATTTTGATATCTATTTACTTATTTACATTATTCCTTATGTTGTTTGGCTTGAGATCTGAATCTCAGGATACCAAGAAAGTTGCAGATTCCTTGGAACGGATTGTAAAACACATGACAGACGAACATCTACTCTCTTAGATAAAATTGCATAAGTCTGCCTCACAATCCAATTGTTTGTCTTCCAATTAAGCAGTAAAATAATGTATATATTCTCAAATTATATGGGAAATAATTGTACGGGCAGTGGTATAGGGACTTCCTTCTGAAAGGAGTGAGATCAATTGCCGTTGGAGAGACTGCTTTGGCAGCCAAAAGTCCAATCACAGCACATTGAGTCTGTCATCTGCACCTCCATAACTGTCTGGTTTGGTTCTGCAACCCAACAAGACAGATTCAGACTTCAGA
>JANHFT010003858.1:100705-115547 GCA_032467955.1 Pseudoxenodon macrops
GAGCAAAATTCAGACGCTTTGGCAACCGACTCGCATTTACGACGGTTGCAGTGTCCCCAGGGTCATGCGATCTCCTTTGGCGACCTTCCGATGAGCAAACTCAAGGGGGGGGAACAGTGGGGGGGGGACTACTGGGGATTCGCGGGGGTTCGGGAGAACCTCTAGCTAAGATTCTGTGCAGTTCGGAGAACCCCCAAATCCCACTCCTGGCTGGCCACGCCCACCTCACCCCTCCTGTCCCAGGAATCCCCACTCAGCTTGTTTTGAATGTGAGGTAAGCGTAGGGCGCACACTGAAACTCAGGGAGGGCGAAAAACGGGCCTACTGGGAGTTCGGGAAGGCCGAAAATGGGCCCATTTCTGGTCTCCAGAAGGCCTCCAGAGCCTGGGGGAGGCCATTTTTTGCCCTCCTGGAGGCTCAAGGAAAGCCTCCAGAGCTCCGGGGAGGGCAAAAACTCCTCCCTCACACCATGGTGCAGGAGGCCGACATGGCCACGCCCACCATAGCCACGCCCACACAACAACCGGGCAGAGAACCCCATACTAAAATTTTTGAACGTCACCCCTGCGGAGGTGGGGTGGTGGTTAGCCAGATTCATTTAACACCCGTGTCACTAACTGAACAACTTGCAGGGATTCACTTAGCAACGGTGTCAAGGAAAGTTTGCAAATCGGGGCAAAACTCACTTAACGACAGAAAGGTTGGACTCCATTTTGTGGTCGGCAAATCGAGGACTGCCTGCATTGGCTTCTGTGCTCTCTCTGTCTCTTTCCTCCCGCCAAACCCAAGCTAGCTTCCCTCCTCTGGTTCAAGTGAATTCCGTGCGCATGCCTTTGAAGCGTAATATCCTTCCCATTATTTTCGTTCATATCCCCCCACTCCCCCCACCCCCACTTTGGTGCTTTTTATTCCCCATACATCATAAAGCACCCATAAAGATGTCTAGCCCTTTCCATTCCCGCTCAGTTCAGGCAAGCAGGAGAGGAAGGCGGACTTGGCTAGCGTGTCTTTACGTTAGCGGTTATATTTCAAAGGCAATCAGGCTGCAAATGTTAGATCCAAAATGCTTTTTTTCACCGGTTCGTCTAACTACCTGTTAAAATGTTGTAGGAAGTTAACCCACCCCTCTCCTAGAAAATGAAATATCCTGGGAAATATTAAAGGAGGCAGAATGTTATATTTCCCTGGATGACAGAAAAGGAAAAAACCAGCTTTCTGCAGGTCCTGTCCCCACCCTTCAGCTCCAGGGTGATGAGATTAAGTCATGGCCCTCAGGACATGATAGGATTATCACTCTACCCATCTTGCAACAGAACTCACCAGATGACACCTGGGGATATTGCACCACCTAGCAAGGCTCAACCAAGCCTGACGGACCACCTACAAAGTTAGCTAAGACCCCCGCCCCATGGGACTCTGACAGCCAATCAGAACATTTCTTACACCAGAACAGGAAGGTCTGGGGTGGAGCCCAACAGAGGGCATAAAACCAAGGCGCTTCCAGCATCTCAGCCCTTTTCTGTTCAGGAAATCAAGCATGTGCTCCTGTCCACCATTAAATCATCTTTCCAAGCAGTCTCCATGTTTCCAGTGTCTTTTTCCTCACTTGGAACTGAACCTAGATGGACATTTCTTCCTACAACCCTTTTCTCTGCATGCCCTTTTCTCAGTTTTAACACCCCTCTTACTTTAATTTCCTAGTAGTTTTATGATGCCACCCGAACAGAACATGGGAATTAATTTTGGTCTTTGCAACAATCACACTGAGGCCAAAAAAGGACCAGGGAACTTTCACCATCAAACTCTCTTATCATTTCTGAGCGATTTTCAGAGGTAGCTTCTTCAAAACTATAAAGGCCAAGACCTTACACAGAAGATAATTTTAAACAACGTTGGCCTCTTTTGCTTACATTTGGGATTGTGTATTTACTCAAGGTTTCCAGAATGGGGAGGTGGGGGGGTGGAATCTTCACAAAAAGAAAAGCCTGTAAGATTCTCTTGTAAAGGGATGTGTAATTTATGTATTCCATGGAGCATAGTTTTATCCTGGTGTCTCCATGGAGACAGATCACTTAGTAACTCCTCACACCAGAGTAAGTGGTAAGCAAAGCTAGCCAGTACCATAGCAACCGACTCTACTAAAAAGTAGCCTATCAGCAATTGGGTATTCTCATGAGTAGCAGTGCATCCCATTATTATGCTCTGCAGGCTAGCTGCTTCAAAAGGGCCACATTATTCCCTTTGAAGAAGGTGCTGGACAAGACAAGGGATAGAGCAAACCAAAAGAACCAGACCAACAGGAAAAGGCTGCCTGTTAGGACAAATGAATCTATTCTATTTGTTCTCTGTGCAACTGGTGATTAGTGGCTGCAGCAATGTGCTAGAAGAAACACAAGTAAAATAAGGGTTAAAAAGAACCCCATCTATAATGTCTATATCAAGCTGTGATGTCTGTTTGGCCCTCTGAAGGTCTTGAGTTCTCTAAATTTAAGGGCATGTCTACAGAAAGGGTAAAGAATCCTTGTAATTCCAATATTGTTAGAGATTGTTATCAATTCTGTCCTCCCTCTGCTTGTCAATCACCTATTTAGGAAAGAAGACAATCTAGTGAGAAGCATAAAAAAATCCCAATATCACAAGCCTAAAGACAAATATTTTAGAGCTGAACATTCAATTGTTTCGGCTTAAAAGCTGCCTTCGCCCTTTAAACACAGTAAAGTTATTTGCTTAGATGAAAGTTAAAATACAATTAAGATTACTGTTCCTTGGTCAAGTATTAAATATGTTTTCTCTTTTAGCATTTAAAAAAAATCTTATTTGGCAAGCACTGTTTGGAAGTCTCTGGAGAAAACTCCACAGCTTTAGGGCACTGCAGGTCCTGAGGTTTCTGTAGTCCATCCCTCAAGGAATTTGCGTACAAAATAATGACAGAATAATTTCCTTGCTATAAAATTTTGAACAGAAGGCAAAAGAAGGGGGAAAGAATAGCAAAAAGAAAAAAAGAAAGAACATTAATTTAATGAGATATCATAAAGAAATACATGTGGTCCTTGTTTAAGGACTACTTGTTCAGTGAGTATTCAAACTTGCAACTACACTGAAAGAGTGATAGTTACACCCAGCCACCAAAGTTCCAGTCATCTCAGCAAACCATGATCACATGATCAAAATTTGAGACTTTCCCTGCCAGCTTCCCACAAGCAAAGTCACTGGGGAAGCTGGCAGGAAACCAGAAGTAGTGGACATGCGAGAAAAATCCCAAAAGAAGCAATGGCCAACTATTCCTTTTTTTTTGGCACAGGGCTTATAGTACAGTGTTTCTCAACCTTGACAACTTTAAGAAATGTGGACATCAACCTTCAAAATTCCCCAGCCAGCCATGCTGTATTCTGGGGGTTGAAGTCCACATATCTTAAAGTTACTAATGTTGAGAAACACTGCTATAGTATGCCAGTTCCACTCCCTGCCTGGACTAGAAAGTCTCCAGGGAAGGGAGAAGAATTGGTGTGCTGTGCAGTCTGTGCCAGACAAAGGAAGAGGTTTCTGACCTTTTCTGCCAGCTTCTCTATTGATATTCTGAGGAAAGATTGCAAATGGCGGTCACATGATTTCAGAGGGCTTGGCAACTCGTTGTAAGTACAACAGGGTTTCCAAAAGCCCAGATTCCAATCACATGCCTGTGTGAGCACTACGATAGCCTTAATTTTGAGCATCGTAAATCCTTTCATTCAGCACCATCATAATTTCTAAGGGTTGCTGAGTGAATGGTCATAAGTTGAGGACTACCTGAAAAAGAAATAGTGGCAAGAGCCTCTCTAACCTTCACTGCCTCTTTGTATAATGGATTCCATGGTCAAATTATTTTTACTGTCACAAAGTTTTTTCCCAATATTTCATGAGAATTTGCCTCCCTGTGTCTCAAACACATTACAGCTAGTCTGACGGCTTGTTTTGAAACCATTTGCAGTTATGACTAGTGATGAAAAAATAACTTTGCAATCAGTCCTTGCCTTTATGACCTTTGTTGAAGTAAGATAATAAATATAGCAATAGCACGTACTTCTTTACAGTATAGTGCTTTTACAGCCCTCTCTAAATAGTTTACAGAGTCAGCATATTGCCCCCAACAATCTGGGTCCTCATTTTACCGACTCTGGAAGGATGAGTCAACTTTGAGCCTGTCAGGATCGAACTCTTAGCTGTGAGCAGAGTTAGCCTGCAAACTGCATTCTACCCACTGAGCCAACATCGTGCTTATATATTCACAATTTTACTGAAGGGTTGCTTTGCTTAATGACCAAGTAGCTGGTCTCAATTGTGGTCACTAAATGAGAACCCCCTGTATTCGAAACCTAGTGAATTGAATGAAATTTAGCTGCTTTATTTCTATACTTCCGTGGAGCTAACTTTAACATCAATCACTTGAGCAGCGCTTTAAACATTGCCTTCTGTTTCCTTCCTGACAAACACTCGAAGCATCAGCTTATACACTCCACAAAGCCGGAATCAGCGATAGAAACATATGGATAAGAGATGTCTGATCACACATCTGGATTTTATTCTGCATGTGATTATCCAAAACAGTTAACTGAAAAATAAGTAGAAATGAAAATGGGTGAACATTTCTCGGTAACAGCTTAACCATGAAATGAAAGGTATCTTTGAAATCTTCAATTAGGAGTGAACAATGCAGGATTTTGGTAGGTGTGCTGCAAAGCTATTATCCCCAAACAGTCAATTATCCCCGTGACAAGGCCTCTATTCAACTGAGCACATTCTGTATTTAAGCAACAAACATTATTTGTACCAGATTGCTGATCCCTGCAGCTGAGAACAAAAAAGCAGCAATTCAAGCACAAGTTTTAAAATGTCAATTTCTGCTAATTTTTTTGCAGAATATTTCCCCAAGAATAGAACGGGATGCTCTTGAATCAGTATCAAGTCTACCACAGCATCCTTTGGACTGTAAACTTTTTCTGCAAATAAATGATCACAATTCTAACTTAAAAAGGTGCCATGATTGTTTAAATCGGTCTAAAAGTGGTCTTTCACATTCAGAGGCAAATTCGTTTTCAGTTCATTTGAAACTTCCAGTCTGCAGCTGTATTTGCTAGTATCTTAACAAAACAAAACATTTTGGATTGCTTGGATTCACCTTATTTAGAATAAAACACCACATCTCATTAATTTCAACAGATTTACCCCAAGAATGACCAAATATGGCTTTAATCAGGTCAAAAGTCTACGATGTTATGAAATTAAACTCACTGGGAATTACTTTTGAGAAGATAGTGCTGCAAGTGATACGAGTGGTAGAATAATTACTTAATAAATGTGCATTGCACAGTATTTTTCCCCCCACTAGTTTTGTCATCAGAGATTTTCTGATGTTCATTTATAGTGAAGACCTGTCTGACATTTCATAGGGCTCACCTCATCAGAAACTATCCATATTAATCAGTTGAGTTCAGACACTCACCCAATGAGACAAAAAAATGTGTTTATTGCTTTGCAAAAAAGCAACAAGAATATTATATGTATTGCAGACGGGAGAATATCTTATAGAACAGTCAGATACTTCATCCATGTCCCATGTCCTTTTTTGAGGAATACAGGACACAGACTGTCTGTAGACCTTTAAAAATGTTTAGACTGGATAGCTCGGCAAGGCAGTGCCTGATGTAACCTGGTGGCATTCCATTATGGATCTTAATGATCAGTGTTCCAAATTTCACCCAGAAGCTTGTGAATAATTTCAAAGTTGGTTTTATCCGATATTGGTTGGATTTCATCAATTTATTTGGCCACTGTATTCTGGACCATTTGTAGTTGTCAAATAATCTTCAAAAATTATTTGCATAGAGCACATGAGCCTAAATACCTGGAGACTGAGATTTGAATTAAAGACACGAAGGCTGTAATCTGGGTTCAGGTAGGGTGGCCTAGCAGCTAAAGTTGAGCAAAAATCACTTGACCATCACTTCCTTTTGCTGTTGGGATATCAAGAGATATTATATATTAGCACCCTAGCGGTAAAATCTACTTACCTTCCCTACTGGTTCGGAAGCGTGCAATTCACTCACGCACATGTCTTCATCATACGTGTTTTTTCACCCTCTGGGCATGCGCAGAAGGCTTTACGCATGCGCAGAGGTAAAACCCCCGGAAAGGGTGATGTTCAGGCAGGTGGGTGGAGCCTCACGCTATGTCCACCACCGGTTCTCCGAACCACTGGTGGCTGCTGCTACCTACTCACCCGAACCAGACCAAGTAGGTAGCATTTCACCACTGTACCACACTCAAAAATGCCATAAAAAGCCTGAACTGGTGTACGAAAGTTGATAGAATCTAGATGAGATGAAACAAGCTCAAACTAAATCCTACCAAGGCCAGGTTGGCTTTTTATCAATGAACAATCAATGATCAGTCATCAAAATCTCTTGGCATCACAACAGCATTTAAACCTTACATAGATTTCAAGCATTGCCTTTTTGCTACCCAAGTTTCTGCTTTTAAAAAACGTCGCCATTCATAATACAACATGCATGCTTCATTCTGTATGTCATTTCCAAGCAGATCTTTAGAAAGTACGAAGAACACCAATGTACACAATTAAAGCCAAAGGCTCTTTCTAAACTATAAAGATCCACAAGATTAGAAATATGTATACATGCAGACTCTATTTGATTTAACTGTAAATGAATTTTATGGATATAGCTCAATAAAGTTTATCTTGCAAGGAGAAATAAAAAATGTAAAAAAAATTAAGTAGTTCTTACCTGGCTTTATGAGGTTTGTCTTTGCTTCCTTTTTATATCGAGCCGGCTGATGAGTTCCATCTGCCACTGTTCCTGAATTAAATTTCTTTCTGGCATAGTCTCCCCCATCATTGCCTGTACAGAAAGTGATTGGACTGTTTCCCGTATCTGGTGGAGTCTTAACTGGAGATACTGATTGGCTACTGGGGCAACCTGTGTCATCTGAAAACAAGAGAGGGACAAAAGTTACTTGCTGGGTATCTCTCTCTCTCTTCCTTCTCCTCCTCTCTCCCAGCTTCACTCTGTAAAGGCATTCTGTAAAGCAATGAAGCATGCAGTCCTGGCTGAAGTTGAATGCCCTTTTCTTTTCAGTGGAACATTGCTGTGTCACCATCCGATAAGCATCTTTTTAATCCCCACAGCAGTAGCTTCTAGTTCACCCACGTTTGAACTATACGCTCCAACACAGAGGGGGAAAAATGAAGTCAGCACTGGATGTCAGGCAAAGGGGTTCATTTCCCACCTCACTCACTCAAAACAGGGTATTGTGGGATGGAGAATGAGAAAGGGATCGGCAACCGTAAACACTCAAAGAGCCATTTGGACACGTTTCCCCCAGAAAAGAAAACACCGGGAGCCACAAAATATATATATATATATGCAGTGTTATTTTCATTTTAGTTGTAAGAAGAGTTTTGTATATATATTACCTTTATGCTAAGTATAAAAAAACTATAGTGTGTTGCATTTATGAAATCAATGAACTGCTACAGGGAAAATGAATGTTTATTTCTGCATGCAACAAAAACATTTTGAACTCCGAAAAAAAACGATGGGTCAAAAACCTCAATAAATCGTGAGCAGTCAGGTGTCTCTCATTGGCAGTTGTGATGCATATGTTGAGCGACAGGGAGCCACAGCAGAGGAATGAAAGAGCCACTCCAGAGCCGGGGATTGCAACAAGTTTGAAAAGCTTTGTGAGATCCAATGACCATTGACAGGGTTGCTGAAAGTATGACAAACTAAGTAATAAAATAGAATTCTTTATTGGAGACAGAAGGAATTTGTCTCCTGTGCATAAGCTCTCAGTAGACATACAAGCAATAAGTGTTAAATCGTGATCATGATCATCGTAATGGAGCAGGTGTTACAAAGTACTACAGATAGTCCTCAACTTACAACCCATTTGTTTAGTGACTGCTCAATGTTACAACAGCACTAAAAAAAAAAAAGGGATTTATAACCGTTTTTCACACTTACAAACGTTGTAGCATCCCCGTGGTCACATGATCAAAATTCAACTGACTTGGCAACTCGCATGTACTTATGACGGTTGCAGTGTCCAAGGGTCACGTGATTCCCTTCTGCAACTTTCTGACTAGCATCTGAATTTTGATGCTTATCAACAGGGAAACCAGTTTCCCTTGACAACTGTATTACTAACTTAACAACTGCAGTGACTCACTCAACAACTGTGGCAAGGAAGGTCATAAAATGGGGCAAAGTCCACTTAACACTGTCTTGCTTAGTATCAGAAATTTTGACTTCAACTATGGTCATAAATCAAGGATTCTATGTACATTAGTAAAGGAAGAACATCTGAAGCCTACAAGCATATTTTCCATGTTTCTCTTTCAGGGAAGAAAACTCTCCCTTTATCTCACGAGGGGCGAGCAGGTGGCTTTCAAAAGATCCAAAGCAGGGGTGTCAATCTCAATTTCATTGAGGGCCTCATCAGGGCTGTGGTTGACTGAGTGGGCGTGGCTATCTTGATGCCACTCCCCAAAATATTTCCTCTTCGTATTGGGTAGACTAGGCCAAAGCCACGCTGGCCTGATCTTTCTTCTTCGCATTAGATAGACCAGGACGAGCCTGCGGGCTGGATCTGACCACATCGTAGGCCGGATCCGGCCTGCGGGCCTTGATTTTTGACACCCCTGATCTAAAGCAACCAAGAAGGAAGCTACTTTTTGATTGCACACACAAACTTGCCTGGCAAAAGTCTAGTCAAAGTAGAAGATATTGGTCTTAACCTCCATTTTAAAACAATGACAAGTGATTCGAAACCAAAGAAGCAGGACAGGCAAACTGAGCAAATGTGAATGTCTTCGATCATTGCTAAGCAAATACAGCTTGTTTCTCATGTTATCAGATCATGGCTAAGGTCGGCCTCTTAGAAAGCGTGCATCACATTGTCATGACATTCCGCACATGCGATCCCAGGTAGTCTATGCCAGCGGCCCCCAACCTTTTGCGCACCAGGGATCGGTTCTGTGGAGAAAGGTTTTTCCGCTGACTGGAAGCAGAGTAGTTTCACATGCTGCCTGCAACCTGTGGATGGGGCTTTGCTTGTTTGTGGCCTGGTTGCATATTAGGGACCCTGGTCTATGCCGAAAGGAAAGGAGAATGCACGAAACATCCTTTTTGCCTCCAAATAGGGTTTCTCAACTTTCACAGCTTTAGGATCTGTGAACTTCAACTCCCAGAATTCCCTAGCCAGTATACTCTAATCAGGGAATCCTGGGAGTTGAAGTCCATGAACTTTAAAGTTACCAAGATTGAGAAACATTGCACCAATCAAAGCAACTCCATATCTTTGCATTTTGAAGCTGGTGGCTACCAACAAACCTCCATGCTTTTCTTTAAAGAAAAATACAGTTAAACCAGGGGTGAAATCCAGCAGGTTCTGACAGGTTCTAGAGAACTGGTAGTGGAAATTTTGAGTAATTGGGAGAATCGGTAGCAGAAATTTTGAGTAGTTTGGAGAACCGGAAAATACCACCTCTGGCTGGCCCCAGGAGTGGGGAGGGAATGGAGATTTTGCAGTATTTGCCAACTTTAAAACTTGCTGACGTCAACTCCCAGAATTCTGAATTTTCCACAAGTCTTAAAAGTTGCCTGGTTTGAAAATCCTGGTTTTAATCAATAGATGATTTACACATTTGTTGAATCTATACCGGAATTCAATTTACAAGGAGTGAAATGCTTAGATGCTTTTTAAAAAGTTACCATGTCTGGGCTAAGTGGCTAGAATTTTGGGATACCTTTCCAATTGGCTTTTCCCACATGAATACTTGAAACCTGAAGGATAGTAGGTGTAAGGATCACACTCCGGATAAGGCAGCTCTTATTTATGAATTCTAAAAGCCTAAAAATTGCTACTGGTAGAATGTGAGAAAATCAACAATATGACTCCATAAATATGTAGCTGATCCTGTTTATCCTTTGATCGCTTTCTCAGCTCAGTTATAACAAACGGAGAGCTTCTCATTTTGCAGCAGAAGGAATAGATAGACCTATGCATTGTTATCTTAATGGGTCAGTTTTCTTTCAGGCCCTTTGCTTTCATCCTTGTTAAGTCTATCTTTAACACTTCCATAAGCCCATCTCCTTCCTTCCTTCCTTCCTTCCTTCTTTCTTCCCATTTTAATAGTTCACATTTAGGCCATTGTGGAAAACGTAGATAATGGTGACAAGGAGACCTGACAGCAACAATACAGGAAAGGTTTCATCCGAATAAAAGGGGGTTCCAAATTTTAATCCTGGATCCAGCCCTGATTTCTATTATAACTAAAACTGCTCCAGCTCTGCAGCTTTCATGGGACATCAAGCTGCTTATCATAGGAACAAAGCGATCTTGGCAGAGAAAATCATTCTTCACTTGGCTCATGTTATTACTGACCTTTACACATACCAATAACTCAGCAGGCTTTTGAATTCAAGCTACGGACAATCCAAGGATCTGTTGTTTACCAATCACCGTATTGTTATTTTTATGAAACTATATAATGAAGACCAAGCTGGTGTATAACGCTCTCTTTCTCTCTCTCTCTCTCCCCTCCAAATATTCACAGAGAAAACATACATCAGTATAGTCATGTTCCCTCTTCCACACTGCCAGAGGACATTTTTTCCTCCCTGTACATTAGTATCAGATGAGCATTTGATCACTATGTCTCCTGCAGGATCAAAATTTTCACCATTACCAAAACAGCAGCTGCACAACTCCCAGCACTGTCGATCACTCAGGTCAAAGTCATTCTGTGACTTAGACAGAGGTTACACTGCTGTACATAAAAATGCCAATTGCAGGAAAGGGTAGGTAGGTCATCTTTGGGTATAAGAGGGCTGATTTATCTTTCTGGACAGAAAGTAAGTCTGAATTTCCCTATGAATCTCTGGATGGTTTCAAAAGATTGAAATAGTATCAACAGATTAACAATTTCTCTTAATTATATTATTACTGAAGTGAACGAAAACTGGAGATCATCAAGACCAATTCTGAAATTCCATCAGTTCCAGTTAATCATCTTCCAGATTCTAGGAGGAAAAAAAAGTTCCAACAAAACCATCATAGTGTCAGGGTTCCAGGAAAAAAAAACCCAACGAAATAAAGAAATTTATTTCGTTGGAGAGCTAGAAATTCCTCAAAGTTCCAATTTATTAGAGATGTCATGTTGGCACATCTGCGAAAACCCGAATCTGAAAGCTTCCAGGTTTTCCCCACCCAGCTCAGGGGTGGGTTCTAACTTATCTCACTGCAGGTTTGCGGCCTCCCGTGCCGCGTGGCTATGCACGCACTTTGCATGCGCATGTGCAGTACAAAAAAAATGCTAAAAAAATTTTAAAGGGCGAAAACAACATGGTGCCGCATGCGCAGTGCCGGAAACTTGGCTTCTGCACATGCGCAGAAGAAAAAACAGGGGGGGAAAAATTTTCCCCTCAAAAAAGAAGAAAAAAGAAGAAGATGGCGGCGTCCAGGGACCAGAAACGGTTCCATGACATCACCAGCGGCTTACTACCTACTCTATAGGACCGGTCTGAACCGGTAGGAACCTACCTCTGACCCAGCTGAAAGTTCACAACCCTGCCCCACACCCACAAGTTCATCACCTTGTCCAATCAAATCTTCATATTCAATTAGATACAACCTCCATGCAGTCTCAAGCAGGTGCAGATAAAACATAAGCAAATGTCCTTGAAGAAGGAATGTTGTTGTGGCTAAATTTCTACAGCTACAACAACAACAAAAACCTCCCAATTTACTCATACAAGAGGCAGTTAGGAAGCGAAAAGAAAAAACTTCCAAAACTGACACATAGTTTGTCTAACTGAACAACTATCAGATTATTGTGATTGGAGATATCTACTGCTTGAAGGACTGCCAGCTCCAGAACTATTTTAAAATAGACATCTTAGAGAGAATATAAGCTTTTAAAATGTACAGAGTTATCACCTATGTAGTTTGCTTTCTCTGAAATTTGATACCCCATAGAAACATCTGGAATTAATACTTAGGATGACCCTTAATTCAATTCTTTTCTCTTTATATAAGAGGAAGAATCTTTTCCTTATTTTCTATACTCTTAGACAATGTTTGTGCCAATATTAAGAAATTTTTTATATTATTATACTGTAGCAGGGGTGGATTCTAACTTACCTTGCTACCGGTTCGCTGCCTCCCGCGCCATGTGGGCACGCCTTGTGGGCACGCACATGTGCAGTAGAAAAAACCCCGAAAAATCCCCCCCAAAAAGGCTGAAAACAATATGGCGACGCATGCGCCGTGCCGGACACCTGGCTTCTGCGCATGCGCAGAAGAAAAAAAAAACCAAAATAAAGATGGCGGCACCCACGGACCAGAACTGGCTCTGTGACATCACCAGTGGCCTACTACCTACTCGGTAGAACCGGTCCAAACCAGTAGGAACCCACCTCTGCACTGTAGTATGAAATACTTAATTCTTCTGTTGTTGCTTTGTGAATCCGTGATATTGTGGATTATTTTTATTCACTGGTACTGCTAATGACAAGCAGCCTGAGATGATACGTGGGACTTTTTACTTAGCCTTTCTCTTAAAACCAAGACCTCCTGCATTTCAATAATTATTATTTCCAATTCTACATCCATACACAGAAATTAACAAATGCTTATTTTATGTAAACCTTTTTACTTCTCTACCTTCCAGATATATTTTGATCCATGATTTTCCTTCCTCTCCTTTAACTTCCAGCAAATTTCTCAAGGAGGTTAGCCCGAATAATATTAACTGGATTAAAATTATTAAATGAGCTTGATAGCTGAGTAGAGTTTTGAACTCAGTTCACATACTACTGATTTGACGTTTCCATTTATGGCACCAGATTGATTGTCAAGTGTGCAAGATATCTGTATTTTTATTATTTTTTCAAATTTTAAGTGCACAAATTAATTAATATATTAAAATACATGCGCATATAGATGGAACCCATGCTCCTAAACACAATGACACTAGTTTGCTGAAAGCTAGACTTTGTTCTTATTTTGCATAACCAAATTTTATGATGCAAAATTGTGATAAGCTATTGTTGCAAGAAATATCCAGTTCCAGTTCCAAGCTGGATACTGAAGACAAAATGGAGGCTAATTGGAAAGAGGGTCCATTTATTGATGATGCAGAACCAGATCAGTGGTTCTGGATAGCTGACCACATGGAGTTGAGAGTGGGAGGTATACCTTCTCTTGGGCTTTGCACTTGAACTGCCTGTTCCTGTGCAAGAACATGTATTCTATCGAGCGTTGTAGGGGTTATGTAAGGGTCATAGCTGGCTTTGTAGGTTGTCTGAGCTAAGCTTGGTTGAAGTTTGGACTGCTGATGCAATGAAGTGGCATTGGGCAATCCCTATTGTGACTGAGGGCTAATCCTACCTTTGCTGGATCTTGGGTGAAGGTATTTGCTTATGAATAGAGCCATCTATATCTTTATATCTTAAGTGCTGACATCTGCTGTGGGCTATTAAAGAAGGTGTGGGCTGCTTTCCAAGAGTACGTTCCTCCCTTTAAGGAAATATAATATTTTGCCTTTTTAATATTTCCTAAAATATTTCATTCTTCCAGAAGAGGGGTGGGTGCAGGTGCTAACTTTCTACACTATTTAAGAATTTTAAATACTACCAGTCTCTATAAAAACACTTCAGCAGAAATGTGAATCTTGATAAAAAAAAATTAATAGCATTGGATTCAGGCCTATATAGGTAGTCCTTAACTTACAACCATTTGCGATCATTCAAAGTTACGATAGCAATGAAAAAAAGTGACATACAACTGGACCTCACACTTACAATCATCGCAGGATTCCTCATGGTTGCATGATCAAAATTTGGGTGCTTGGGAACCGGCATCTATTCATGATGGTTGCAGTGTCCGAGGGTCATGTGATCACTATTTGCAAACCTTCCCTACAAGCCAAGTCAATAGGACAAGCTGCATTCACTTAACAAACACGTGATTCACTTAAAAACTGCACTGATTTGTTTAACAACTGTGGCAAAATGAGTTGAAAACTGGATGCAGCTCACTTAACAACTGCCTTGTTTGGCAATGAAAATTCTGGTCCCAGAATTTCCCTGTTGGTTGTAATTTGAGGACTACCTTTAGTTATCCATAAAAATATTTTTTGGGTGGGCTGGGGTCGGAGGTGAGAATGAAGTCACCCAAATTATCCATAACACAAAAACAATCCTATATAAAAAGTCTGTTGAATTGGAAGAGCCAATTTGTTTATGCTCCAAGAACTAGAAGACCATTTTTGTTCCACAACTGTTTAGAAGCTAAATCAATATAATGTAGTTTTGATCAACCACAGGCTGCTCAAACAGCAGACTCTTCAAAAGTTGCTGTTTTTTAAAGTGCAGGCTAAATGAACACCTGGCAGAACGAGGGAGTAGCAGATTTCTTGTATTGGTAAAAAGACCAGATATTTGAAGTCCGAAATAAAGGTGGCTGCTTCAGCGTCAGTTCAATTCCTCTGTCAAATGAAGACTACATTTATGCTGACCATTAAACCAAAAAGAAAGAAAATTGAACTGAAATTCATTCATACGTAGATGGACGGACTGGACAGGTAGATACAGAGACTGCTAAGCTTTCAAACAAAGTTTGCTTAAAAAAACATGCAGTAAAACGCAATAACAATAGATTAATAATTATGCATGATTTTACTTAGCAATTAGACAACCCCTTTTGAATATTCATGCAGCTGGAAATAAAATTTTCAGGGTGCCTTCCAACAGCCCCGTAATAAAGGCAATCATTAATGGAAAAT
>JANHFT010003858.1:170100-182949 GCA_032467955.1 Pseudoxenodon macrops
ATGCGCAGAAGTTAGCTTTTGACTGCCGCATGTGCGTTCACTCATGCGCTTTGCGTGCGTGCACAATGCGCGAACCTGAACGAACCGGCAGTAAGAAGATTCAGAGCCCACCTCTGCACCACACCACTCGGTTGAATGATCTTTATCCTGACTGAAACCTACTTCCTAGTGAAAATAAGTGTAACTGTTTCCAAAGATAGGCCAACAAATAGGCAGATAATTCTTATTCTCCTCCTGCTCCTGAAGAAATCAAAATGCTTGTTTCTTTGCAGATCAGTCAACACAAACGAATGCACCATTACATTATCTTCATGATTCTTGTCTTCTGTTCAATTATTCCATTTGGCAATTCTGTTTTGGTGCTATATGTATTCCGTCTGGCTCCTTTTATATGTCGCTCTGTCTTTTCTTTGGAACTCTCTTGTTATGACAATTATTCCAAAGTAATTGGAAATCTTCTTGGCTACTGTGTTTGCTTTTAACTGCTGTTGACAATTTATATAAGTTGCATTACAGATTTTGGATGAGTTCATATTTTCCACAGCTTCTGTTTCTTGCTTGTTAAAATGAACCTGAGAACCAGTTGTTTGTTTCATAATTGCAAGATAATGAAAAATGAAGTGTATTTTTAAGCAAATTAATTAACTTTTTTTCCCTTTTGATCTTTCTCTTGAACTAACTAGTGAAAAATGACCCATTTAAATCGAAACATCTTTGTTCCGAACCATTTTAATGAAATCTAAAATTCTGTAAATCCCATTTATAGAATAAATATAAGATTCTTGTGATGCTAAATTCAAAGGACACATTGTATACCAAGCCAAAGGGACAACTGATGACAATACCTTTAATATTTCCTTGTATAGACTTCTTCAAGAAATTGTTTTAGGGATTATATAATTTTTTAATTTTTCCCCCTCGTTCAGACTGGATATAATGTTTTGGCTTCCAAAGAGGATAATTATTGCTTTTTTTTCTTAATTCACTGATGTACACTGTCCACAGTCATTTTTTTGTGAGATACCTGGCCATATAAACATGATGCATAAAATAAATTTTTTTTAAAAAATATTGGAGGAAACTAGAAAGAAAAAGTACAATGATTATGAATTGTAGGAATCTTAAAACATTTTGCAATTATGACATCAAGTAGATATTGGTTGTATTTAAAAAAGTTAAGTAGGTCTAGATAAAGTTACATTTTGAAGTTTATAGAAAATTCCAGAGTAAGAGGCAAAGCTGAGAAGTCAAACAAAGCAGGAATGTCTTCAAGGCAAGACAAGATGGCAGCCACATCAATGAAATTGAAGCTTTAGCTGTTTTTTTTAAAAAGTGCCTTGTGTATGCAACAATAATCACAGCTTCAATTGCACTGTCATGGCTGCCACCTTCATTTAATTCACCATGTCCTGCAGACACCCTACCAAAATATATCCTAGAAGATAACAAGGGTAATGTTTTTTTATAGTAGCTAAGGACCTAATTAACTAACTGACTGACTAACTAACTAACTAACTAGGAACCAAGGAAGGAAAAAAATAGCTTGGTCATGAGTTAAATACTATGATCTGATTCCAATTTGTCATGATCGATGGCATCTGGAGGGCTGGTTTGATGCCTTCAATCAGTTCTTCCTTGAGAGGATCTATTTTACCAGTATAGTTACTACTCAGTAACATCTTGCAAGATCCCTCTGTGTCCTGCCTGTAACATGACCTAGAAGTCAAAATACTTGGAGAGAAAAAAAACACCAGTAATAACATCACATAAAAGTAAGAGCAGTTAATACTTGGAGCCAGCAATGGACCCACAAGATGAAGTGGCCATCAACCCCTGTAAGACGATACAATCTTTTGTTGGCTCTGCCTATTGTAAACAATTGCCAGATCACCCCAAAATAGCCATTAAGGCAGGGGTGAAATCCAGCAGGCTCTGACAGGTTCTGGAGAATTGGTAGCGGAAATTTTTAGTAGTTCGAAGAACCGGTAGAGGAAATTTTGAAGTTCAGAGAACCGGCAAATACCACCTCTGGCTGGCCCCAGAGTGGGGTGGGAATGAAGATTTTGCAGTATCCTTGCCCTGCCACGCCCACCAAGCCACACCACGCCCACCAAGCCACGCCCACACACTTGGTAGTAAAAAAAAATGTGGATTTCACCACTGCATTAAGGTCAAAGACATCTGACAGGTTCTATGGTAATTTCAGAGAACTGCAAGGTTTTACTTTTAAAAAGGTACAATAAGGGTGTGGTGAATAACGGTTGCCTCCAGGCAGCTGAAGGAATATCATAGAGAAGGTGAACAAGATCTATTTTCCACTGTCCCAGAATGCAGAGGACAGAAAAATGGATTTCACTTATAAGAAGGCAGATTGCAATTAAAAAGAAATCTAAAAATAAACAAAATGGGCGAAGGGAAGACGTCTACAACTCCGTGTAATTGGTGCCACTGTTGAAATGTAAATCCAAGCATCTTCGCTCAGAACCATTTCAGATGATGATGATAATGATATTTCAAATCCCATTTACAGAACAAATATATAAATAAATACATTTCAACGGTGGCACTAATTACACAGAGTTGTAAGAGGTCTTCTATTTGCCCAGATGCGTCTGAACTAAGATTGGATAGACATCTACCTGAAATGTTTTAATTTATAATCCTGCCTCAAACAAGTGGTTGGACTTAATGGTCTAACATGTTCCTTCTTGTCCATGATTTGAAGATTCTTTTTACATGGGGAAGGAATCATGGCTTGTTTTGTGACAGTTGCTTTGATCCTGCTGATGTTATGTATCATGCAACTGAGCATGATGTTCTTAAAAACGAGTTAAAAAAAAAAGAATGCTAGATATACTGATATTTTTTTTAAAAAACAGACTGTGCCTAAAAAAGGACAATCTAATTAAAGTCAAGAGGACTTGTATAATAAAAACCTCTGTAAGTTATGAAATTTCATTTCATTTCCTCGCATTTCTTTGTCAGGGTCCTTTTTCCCCTGGTATTATTTTAATATCAAACATCATTGAACCAAACAAAAAATGCAGTTAGATGAAACCTGCAGCCTTTGTCAAAACGCTGATTGGCTGGGAATTCTGGGACTTGTAATTCCAATATGATTGAAGGCTGCTGCTGAAGAAAGTGGTTTAAAATGTGGAATTGAAGCAGAGGTGGGTTCCTACCGGTTCTAACCGGTTCCATAGAACTGTTAGTAATTTGGTGATGACGTCACGGAGATGGTTCATTCTTTGTCTTTGTAGGTGCTACCATTTTTTATTTTGCTTCTGCGCATGCACAAAAGCTATTTTTTAATTGCTGCGCATGCACACGCACTTTGTGCGCTTGCACAAGGTGTGACCTTGAACAAACCAGCAGCAAAACGATTTACAACCCACCCCTGAATTGAAGGAAGAGAAACCAGGAGTCAGAATTCTGCCATGTGCTCCCTGAAAGTGATGCCATGGATGTCCCGTCCCAGTGCTTGAAGGCTTAGGAGCCTAGATGGGGCACAATGGACTTTGACTCAACCCAAGCAAGACTGAGTCACTTGGGTATTTGGGCCCTCAAGTGACAAGGCTGTTCCACCTTTGGTTCTTGGTGGAGTATAGCACTGTCCCAGATGTGCAGGTGACAGCTGTGGCTAGGACAGGCTTTGCACATCTTTGAGTTGTATGTCAGTTGTGTCCGTTCCTGGACCAGAAGGCCCTTGCTCACAGTCATTTACGTCCTCATGATTTCTTGTCTGGATTACTGTAATGTGCTCTGCATGGGGCTGTTCTTGAAAAGCATTTGGAAGCTTCAACTGGTGCAAAATGAGGTCACTCTCAATGAGCAACACTGGTTGTCTGTGTGTTTCTGAGTGCAAGGGGCTGCTTGTCACCTTTAAGGCCTTCATGGCTTGGGACTGGATTACCTGAGGAATTATTCTGTACTATGTTGTAACTGTTTTTAACTGTTTTATGATTATTCACCACCCAGCCTCACTTGTTTAAGATGGGCAGCTATAGAAATTGAATTAAAAAGAGAAAAGTATAGAGGATACTGAGCTAAAATCAAGGTCGTTACACTTGCGATGATGAGTGAACTGGTCACAATCCTATCAGGAAAAGGGAGCGACTCCTAAAATTTGCCCTAGTGTGTTGCACGGCAGTCATAATGTTGATGAATTCTTTCCTCCCTACAATTACAAATGCTGAACTTATTCAATGATCACTTACTGATCACTAATCAGAAAATTATTAATCTGTCGTCTCATGACACAAAAATGGCAGCAAAACATGCTGTCTGTCTGTCAGCTTTCCACAAGATCATGATCAGACTGGCATTGACAGACAGTTCCTAAAAAGGAACTGAAGGGACATAAAGGCCCCCAGTTGCTCGCCGCTGTGTTGAAGGATGAGGTGATACTGCAGTGTTTTGTTTCAACTCCTAGCTGTCCGAATGAAAGACATCCCAGATGGCCGTACATTTCTTCTTAAATGAAAAGATGTTGCTTGTTATCCTTTTAAAAAAACTTTTACCTCAGGTGTGTGGGGTGCAATCCTATTTGCGTCCTCACCATCAGGAACTCCAGAAGGCAGCATGAATTTATGGAAGCAACTGTGCTGACACCATCCTGATATGTAGAGTTGAAACCAAGCAACAGTCTGTGCCCGAGCTTTTGGAATGGAAATGCCAACAGATGATACCGTTGAATTGGTGCCAGCCGGCGTTCATGTAACATAGAAATGGTGATGGGGTGCTGAAAGCAGTCATCAGTCATACAGCAGGAGACTCGGCAGGAAGAGTCTTGACGAAACAGAAACCACACAGAAAAAGCAACAGCCTCCTGATCACACAGTAAGAGCTTGCAGCTACTAGGATCCACTGTATCCATTAATCATGTACAGATAGTTCTCGACTTACAACATTGTTTAGTGACTGTTGAACGTTACAATGGCACTGAAACCATTGCAGCATCTCCATGGTCACGTGATCAAAATTCAGACTCTTGACTCATATTTATGAAGGTTGCAGTGTCCCGGGGTCATGTGATGTGATGACCTTTTGCGACCTTCTGACAAGCAAAGTCAATGCAGAAGCCAGATTCACTTAATAAGCGTGTTGCTAACTTAACAACGGCAGGGATTCACTTAACGACTGTGGCAAGAAAAATTGTAAAGTAGGGCAAAATTTACTTAACTGTCTCATTCAGCAACGTCAATGTTAAATTCAATTTGGGGTTGTAAGTGTACAAAATTCTAACATCACTATAAGGAGCAGCTTCTACAAACTGTTTGCTTTGGGACCAAGAATATATCTGGAATGTACAGGAGAAAAGAAGGTGATTGGATATTGTAAGAGTACCTAGTGGCTTGACTTAATGAAGAACAGAGAGACAATATGTCACCTTTTCTCTTTTAGCTCCTGTGTCTCATCTATGGTTCTTAGAAACATTAGAGGCAAAATGTTGATTGAACTGACCTATTACACCAGGAGTGTCAAACTCAAGGCCCGGGGATTGGATCTAGCCCACGGGATGCTTAGATCTGACCTGCTGGATCCCCCAGGAAACAGTAAAAGATCAGCCCGCAGTGCCTCTGCCAGTGAAAATGGAGCTTAGGAGGACCATGTGCATCACTCCTGAGCTCCGTTTTCACTGGCAGAGGGTTGCAGGAAGTCATCGCAGCTGAAAAAAAGAGGTCAGGAGCCCATGTTCGCCTGCAGAGTGCTCGGGTCACCACAGGGCCCCCTGACACAAGTGACGTCGAGCTGGCCATGTCCATCCTTCCCCTTCCCCCCGAGGTCAAGTACAACCCTGATGTGGCCCTCAATGAAATTGAGTTTGACATCCCTTTATTGTAATTGTAACCCCTGTAATGTGGTTGTTTTGGTTTTGGCTTGGTGGACTCATTCACTGGGAAATCACACTGGGATCCAGTAGGAACAACCTTCTTTGCAGTGCAATCAAAAGCCTCATAAGAAACTGCTTAAGGTTTTGGGGAAAAGTTGCATCTTTGCTTTCAGAAGAAACTTCCATTGGTTCTTAGTGCTTTTTTGTGAATGAATGGTGTCTTTCCATTCACACATCTTGGGTCTGACTCATTGCTTTGAAAAGTCACACACTCCTTTCAGAATTGCCATTTCTGAAACCTATCTACTTCATACAGAGAGGCACATACTCTCCCTATACTTCATCTGGCGTGTGAAAAGCTATATGTCTTTGTGAAGCACAGGTGACTGAAGCACATTCATAATGAAGCGTGTTATGAGTTTAGATTCTTAGCAGTTAATCCTAGACTTACGTGGCAAATCTCTTTAGTGAGATCAGGAATTCAAATTGCATTATGACAGAGCAACATCTAATGTACATGGGGGTTCTTAGCCAACTCCTTGGAAGCATACCAAAGTAAACAAATATTAGCTTATATCAAAATAGAGCTCCCTCCCTTCTTGGATAAGTGCTGATAATGTCCTGCAAAGACCACTAATACAGTGGAAACAACAACAGATAAACTGCAAACATTCCTTAGCTTTTTTCCTTGCATTGTACAGAAAATTAAGATGGGTAAAGCATTCATAATGCTGTGAATGATACATTCATTCAAAACTGGTTTACGAAGGAACTCAGTTGTCTTGTTGCTATAGACCAGGTTTTGGCAACCTTAAACACTCAAAGAGCCACAAAGGTCCTAACCGGAAGCCCCCATTCAATTTTAGAGCCGACCGGAAGTCTCGTTCCCCCACCAGAGAGTCTCCTAGCGTGGCATCATTTTTCCTCTACCTGTCCTAACCGAAAGCCCTATCAATTGTGAAGCCAGCTGGAAAACCCACCCCTTGCCATAGAGTCTCCTCCTGGTGCGTCGTGCTTTCCCCGTCCCCAACTGGAAATTCCTCTCAAAATTGTGGCGCTGACCGCCAACAGTAGCCAGGAGAGGTTACCACTCATCCAGGAACCCAAAGTATATTGTACCATGGAGAATTGTGTCATCACAAATAGTCTTACCTCTGCTGTCCAAGGTATTTTGTTGAAGCAAAGCAAGAATTTCCGTACACAGGCTTAGTAGAAAGATGCCAATGTTGACATCCCCATAAGTATTCTTTTGCTATATCTTTGCTATTACGTCTAGAATATAGTTCTTGTCAGTGGTTGACTTCTACCGTTTTAGTAGGCATTTTCATCCTTTTTTTTAATTTTAATTTAATACCAATGCAGCAATACACATTTTCAGGTAGTTAATCTTTTATTCTTTTCATAATGGAATGAGCATAAAAGGGTTACAGCCAAAGAATGGAATATTAATCCACTGGGATAGATCCCCCCCCATTGTTTTCTAATGAAAGATGAAAACGTTAAAGAGAATTTGCATTTATGTACCCTGAGAGTATTTTTCTTCTTCTTTTGTTTTACTTTTTAATACACCTTTGGACTATATTAGTTGTTCATATGCTCAGCAACTTAGATAAGCAGATTTGCATGGGGGAAAATAAAGAACCATTAGCTTTGCATTCATTGTTGTTATTAAAGCTATTACCACCTTAGGCATCTCTCATCCTCTGTGTGTGTGTGTGTGTGTGTGTGTGTGTGTGCATGTGTGCGTGTGTGTCTTCAAAACCAAAACTCATCACCAGTGCTACTCCTGGTACTTGTTCTTTCTCGGCTTTTGAACCTCAACACATCCATTATACTTCGAGCATATACATCTCGCAAATTAATGTTGATATTAGAGTCACTCGACATATTCTTGGTGAGCTTTTTTAGGGCTTCCCGCTGGCGAAGGGCAGCTTCTTTTATCTTCAGGGTAAAATAGCAGGCAGAAAAGCGATCATTGATGATGGCAATTGGTAAAGCTAGGACTAATATTCCAGATAATATGCACATAAAGGCCACAACCTTGCCAACGGTTGTATCTGGCCTAATGTCTCCATAGCCAACAGTTGTCATGGAGGTGGTGGCCCACCACCAAGCACAAGGCACACTTGTGAAGGTTGTGTCGTGGATACCTTGCTCAACAAAGTATTCTATGGTGGAGAAGATGGAGATGCCCACAGAGAGGAAAAGGAGAAGCATGCCAACCTCTTCATAGCACTGCGCAATAGTCATCCCAAGGGAACGCAAACCTAAAACATAAAACAATATCTCAATTAGCAAGATATCCTCTTACTGCTTTTCTTCTTGAGCAATGAACCAGAGTGGGAAGAAGTGGTATTCATTCAACGAAATTATCTTTTCCATTAAGCAGTAAATGGAAGACTCCCTCTCTGATTTGGATTTTTACAGATATATTGGGGTTTTACATCATCCGTCTCCAACGTGGCTAAGAATTCTGTGGATTATAAACTCACCACATCTACGGCTGTCAACTGGGAGAAGAAATATATAAAGCACCCATTTTATCACCCTATTAAAAGAAGGTTGTCTGGAAGTCAATGTCGGTCCTAAGCTTCTCCAACTTGGATGCCCTCTAACAGTGTGAACTTCAACTGCCAGAATTCTTAGCAATGGTGATGCTGGCTGAGAAATTCTGGAGTGGAGGTCTACACATCAGATTTTGAAAGGAAGCACTTGATGTATCTGAAACCCTTCCCAATATGTGACTCCATAACTATGCTAGGTCTAGGGCTTAGGTTCCATAAAAAGGGTTCATTGAAATTATTATCTTACAGTTGTTGGTTGGTTTATTAAGTGAATCATTCATAAGCCTGATAATGTCAAAAAAAGTACTTTGTCCCCGGCTCTTAGATGAAAGATTTAACACCTTCTCAGGAAAAACTCATGAAAACTAATGGTAAGCTTTTTTACAGCTTTTAAAACCATACGCATCCACTGCTAGCCTTAAATATACATCACACTTTTTTAAAAACTACACAACTGTAATAAGAAAAAATATGGCAAAAGTCAATGCTTAACAACAAAGAAACCCACCATTCTTTTATTCAAACAATGAAAATACACATCAACCTCAAATTCCTAACATAAAACAAATTCTATTGCTGGTGTTCACATTATTGTTTTTGCTCAAGAGAATAAGCCCACAACAACCAAGATGTCTCACATTATCAAATGACCTGCGTAAGGCCAAGGCACCGTTTCCTTGACATTACTAAACTCTGTTTCCACCATTCTGCTTTAATACTCGAATCACAAAACAGATTCAGCTTTTATTATGCGTAGGCGTCTAAGAGTGCTCAAGGGGAAACAATTTCTTCCTATACAAATGCTTTTGCATAATCTGCATTTTCGTATGCCCTTTAATAGCAGCATCATACTGCTGGCTCATATTTACAGCAGCTTTCCTGGTTTGGAATTTATCCAGAAGTTGATAAGTGTTCCCGCTTCACCAATAATCTTCCCATTTTTTCCTTTTGCAGTTTAAATCTTCTTTCCAGCAAGAGTCATATCATATGCTGGAAAGGAGAAGAAATAAGAATCTTCCTAACCTTCCCATCGATTCCTAGCTGTGTTCTTATGAGAATAAATTTTCATTCACACATGGTTATTTGATAACCAAGTAAAAATAATCCTCCTTGGAGAGAGGGAGGACTTCCTGTTGAGAACCATGGCAAGTAAACATTCATTTTTACAGCAGAATGGTATTATGCAGTGGGACCTGTATGGGACACAGGCTTTTGGCTATTGAAATTCCCTCTGGATCAAGGAACGAACTTTGAGATTGCCCATGTGACTCCATACAGCCATTCTTTGTGAGTATACTGCAGGGATCGTTGTTTTGCAATTGACTTATGAATTCATCAGTTGGGAGTTGAGGGAGGAACCATCTTTACTCACAGCCTTTTTAAAGGACATAAATGTTGACTGATTCTGATATTTCAATCTTTGAATTTGGGGAGGGGTTGGAAATATTAAGATCCTTTGGAACAACAAATGACTGCTACAATTAGTGGGTGAGTCACCTTTTCTTTAGAAAAAGAATATTTAACACAATTTCAAAGATTGGGGATAAATATATATATATATATATTAGATCAAACAACAAAAGGATGCTTAGAATTTTGATTTTCAAGAGTTAATAATGGGTTAAGGGTCTAGATGGAGTCTGAACTATAATGTTAAATTAATTGAATCCTTCTCATGGGAAGTTACAATTGCTTGGGTTTTCTGAAGTGAAAACAAGATATGATGGTACTTCAAAGAGTGGACACAAGAGGGAGCGAGAGGTTAATAAAGATTACAATTTTTAAAAAAAGTAAGTATATCAGTGAGACTTGAGATGGATATTTATGGAAAATGGTCTTTGAAATTTTCTACTAGTATAGCTAGATGAAATGGTAAGAAAGCAAATGGTAACTTGTTTTATTGCCTAAAGAAGATATGCAATTACTAACCCAGAAAAGAGATATGGATTCTTTTTTTACTGGATATATAAAAGAGGCCTTTTAAAGTCTAGAAGGATTTTTTTCAGAAGTGACCCCAAAAAAAAGAAAGAACTTTTTAAGGAATAAATTATAAGGCTTTTGGATTTCATTTTCTAGTTAACAGAAGAAAAATGGTTTGAAGAGAATATATGTTATAAGTTAAACGATGATGATAAATTAAATTGTCTATTTTTGTTGTGGGAGTCAATTATACTAGCAACCAGATAAGGTACTGACTGATTGGCTCATATTTCACTAGTGCCCACCCTCTGTTCCCTCCTCCTGACTAACAGTATTTACTTTTTGGGTGTACTTTAATTGTATTTGCCAATGATGTCATGGTTTTCTGTCTGTAACCCTTTAAAACCCATTTCCTTAGCACAAATCCCTGCACTTGTTTTGGAAATTTTAATTGCAAATTCTATTTTTTTTTCTAATTTGCTTACTTAATTTGGTAAATTGCTGCAGGCAGGTCGACTAACAATACTCCTGCTAAGGGTTTTGTTGTTGTTTTTTGGACAAAAGGTTTACCTCAGACTCATTAGCATTCATTATATTAGAAGCAGAAAAACAAGCAAAATGACACTACTGTGAAAAGTATTTGGGAAGGGATCAGAGAGCAGGAACAGGTTTTGCATATAGAAAAGCCAGTTAGAAGGGACAGGTGGCCAATTAGACAGAAAGATTTCTGCTTTTCATTCTGAAGGGCCTAGGTCACAGTATTATGTTTGTTAATTCCCTTTCACTATCCAAGACCTTGGATAGAAGAGATGCAGCTTCTGGTGCTACTTACCTTTCTTAAGATGAGCTATTACATTCTGAGGAAGGGGGGGGAAATGGAAATGATCGGAATAATGGGAAACCGTGGCGTCTTTAACAAATGTTTGTTGCCAGAAGATCTTCCAAATGTGTACAATGTTCAAACTCTTTTGCGGTTGAGCTGAAGAATGCGTGTCACTCTTAAATCTTCACAATATTCTAGCTATTTAAGAGTTATTCCTTGTATCCAGTCGTGGGATTCAATTTTTTTTTTACTACCGGTTCTGTGGGCGTGGCTTGGTGGGCATTGCATGGCTTGGTGGGCGTGGCTTGGTGGGCATGGCAGGGTAAAGATACTGTAAAATCTCCATTCCCTCCCGATCAGTGGTGGAATTCAATTTTTTTTACTACTGGTTCTGTGGGTGTGGCTTGGTGGGCATTGCATGGCTTGGTGGGCGTAGTAGAGGAAGGATACTGTAAAATCTCCATTCCCTCCCCACTCCTGGGGAACATTACTGCAAAATCCCCATTTCCTCCTGATCAGTGGTGGAATTCAATTTTTTTACTACCGGTTCTGTGGGTGTGGGTTGGTGGGCATGGCATGGGTTGGTGGGCATGGCTTGGTAGATGTGGCTGGGGAAGGATACTGCAAAATCCCCATTCCCTTCCCACTGCTGGGGGAAGCATATTGCAAAATCTCCATTTCCACTCCACCAGTTCTCCCAAACTACTCAAAATTCCCGCTACCGGTTCTCCAGAACCTGTCAGAACCTGCTGAATAGTACCTCTGCTCCTGATCAGCTGGGACTTGGGAGGCAGATAATAGATGGGGTGGGGCCAGTCAGAGGTGGTATTTACCGGTTCTTCAAACTACTCAAAAATTCCGCTACCGGTTCTCCAGAAATGGTTAGAACCCTCTGAATCCCACCTCTGCTTGTATCAATAAAGGAGAATATTGGTAGCTCAGGGCAGAAATGTTTTCTTGCAGATGTTTCATTACCCAAAGTAGGTAACATCATCAGTGCTAGTGCTAATGTTGATGATATTACCTAGAATGGGTAATGAAACATTTGAAAGAAAACAACCTAGCTCAGAGAATAGCAAGGACCCTTCACTTATTCCTTGTTTTGGGAATAAATTCAGAGGAAGAAATAGGCGTGCCAGCTGAGATTTGCACTCACCATAATCTGAAGGCTTGATTTTGTTGCTTGGGATGGAAACCTATTTCCACTAAAAATAGGTGTGTTAAACCTTTGAAGGAACCTCCAACTGAACTTGGCCTGACTCTACTCCCCCACCCAAAAAAACCCACCATGAAACTAATTTATAAAGTCCAGCCTCAGAGCATTTCTGGTAAAGTCATTAGAAGTTGGGGGAAAAATTAAAATAATGCCTGCATTGGCTATCCAAATGAAAAGGCAAAACTAAGATTCTCTCTCACCCAAGTCATGGTTGTCTCAAAGATGCTTAAGAACTGAAGAAGCTTCTTAGATGAGAAGCAAAATGTTTTAAAGGGAAAAAACAAAAGTCCAATTGCCTTTTGGAAAAGCACCTTAGGGGTTGGTGCATTGGAATAGTACAACTACAAGCAGCTTTTGAGAATCTTACCTATTTGGTAATTCAGTTTCTTAATTCATCCCCCCCTTCCCTGAAGTCCCTTTAGAATAGAATAACAGAGTTGGAAGGGACCTTGGAGGTCTTCTAGTCCAACCCCCTGCCTAGGCAGGAAACCCT